>OX381717.1:57709563-57997943 GCA_947462335.1 Harmothoe impar
ATCTACCTTCAGTAGACTGCCACGGTTCATGGGTTCGTCCGGAAAATCGGTCTCGTAGTCACCCACCATTTCATTTATCTGATAACTCCAAGCTCCAGGGCTCAGAGAACTCGTTGAGCTCGATTCAGCGGACCTCTGTGGTACATGGTTCAGGGGTGACTGGTACTTTGTTGTACCAGTTTTATCCTTATTTGGTTCATGGGCTGGCAGTATCTTGAACAGCCATGGGAAGGTGTCTCGGCACCTCTTACCATCACCCTGGGCTGGGCTACGGCCAGCTTTCTAAGTTTCGGATCCCCCCAGTACTCGTATAGCTGACTGAACATATCCGGAGACATGCCAAATTTCCCTTTGTCGAGTAGTAAAGCTACTCGAGCACTTAACTTCCCCCAATGGGCATCCGTCACCTCACAGTAGAGCTGTGTCAGTGTGTTGATCCCATTAAAATCAGCTGCAGTCATTCTCCACTATTTCTCCATCCTGATTCGGTGGAGATTATCAATTTGGTCCACAGCCGCCTTTATGCCAGGTGTGTGGCAATTGTTTTAGCGCCGAACCATGTTCGCATGTCAGGTCGTAACACAGCCATCACACTTGGTTCTCTCGGGTTGCTTCGGTTTTCTGGCACTCATATACCATAGCGTGGTGCATGTGAGCTTCCACCAAATGACGTAAGAACCTTCTCGTGAATTCCCATCGGATCTTCCAGCGTTGGTCCCAGCTGTAATACGAGTCCGGCTGGTGCTTTACTTGCTCAAACCACCATTCAAAATGATCTGAGGGCAACGGGTCTTGTACAGTTGGTCTCAGCCAGTTCTCATCATATGATTCCCCTTCAATATTTCGGGCAGTCGAACAGCCATATTTAGACGGACCTTTTGCCCGCTCCTTGAACGAGGCAGGTATAAAATGGAGAAACTCTGAGTTTGCAATCTTATATATTTCCTGCAGTCTTTCCTATTCCCCCTCAATTCTTTAGTCACTTTAGCCACTGTACTTTTTTCCGCTTTTAGCGTTTTCAGATCAACCTCCTTCTCAGGCATCCGCTTACCCTTCCTCCCAGCTCTCTTTTCTTTCAGACTCAAAACCTTCTCGAAGTCTGATGAGTCTGTATCGGTCACACTATCCATGCTGTCGTCACAGTTATGCTTCTTAAGCTTTGACTTCTGTGCCACCTTCTTTCTTTTCTCCACCAAGTCTTTCCTAAGTTTTTCGGCGATCCGTTCTTTCTGTTCCTCCCCAGGCAGATCTCGGTTCAACTTTGGATTATAACCTTTTCTGATTCTTGCCTTCTCGAATCAGATCGCTTATAATTTCAGCCCTCCTGCACGGATCACCATCACTAGCTTCCAGTTTTTCATACAATTTGTCTGCATCTATTTTGTAGAGTTTAGGTTTTCATTTACATTTCGATAGCTTTTCCCAGTCGTCAGTATTTTTGGGCATCTTACCTTTTTTTGGTTTGCCGAAATAGCTTTTTGGTCTTCCATCCTTTTCCGAATAGCCTGTTCTCCCCCCTTTTGTTTCGAAAGAGCCATTTGTTCTTTTGCTGATTGTGCTGCTATGTATTTCTGATCCTGTGTCAACCAATGTGTGCCTTCCTGTATAGTCATGATCACTCTTCTATTATTTTCTTTCTGATCATCTCGTTCCTTCATTAACTGAATCAATCTGTCATTCATCACAGCATACTGCTGTTGCATGATCCCTTGATCCCCCCTTACCTTTTCCTGGTAAATCCTTTCTTCTTCTAAACTTCTTTTTCGGTCCAAATCTTCCATTTTATGGCCAATATCAAAGATCCCTGGGGTAAGCAACCCTAATTAATCCATCAGTTCCCTTCTTGCTGTCATTTTTACTATTGGGGTTTGCATCATTGAAGACCTAGCCCACACCCTATCTATATTCTTGAGGTTACAGTCCAACTTCTCATCTTCCAACATTTCATCATTCTGGCTCGTTACCCCCCTCTTTTGGTTGTGCCTCTGCCAGGACGGCCTGCTATCTAACTGGTCACGGCACACGTCAGGATGCAAAAAGAGAGAGGTTTATTAACGGTCTGCCTTCTACCCAGGCCTGTCTGGCCTTATATATCCACTCCTACCCTGATCGCAGTGCCCCCCTGCTACTGCTCGCACCCTTCATATGTCAGGCTGAGAACTAATACAAACGGTGGTGCATAACTTCGATTTTACTACGATTCGAGTCCCCTACACTATGCACAAATGGACAATGATTTACAAATCATTCCCTTTTAACTAAAAACGGTTGTTGTGGTAATACTACCCTTAATACAATAAACATGACAAGGATCCTTACTCTGGTAGTTCCTGTCTCGATGAAGAGGGATTTTCTGAAGTTAAAGGAACATCATTGCTTAGGATCAGTTCAAGGTCAGCATGAGTAGTATGATATGTATCGGAACGGGACTATACTAAGTACTGGTTATTACTCACTGGACATGCAGCCAATCAGAAGCCTCCATTAGGTCACGTGACCCTTTGTCATGGTAACGTGACCTACTTAGAGGCGGCGGGAAATTCAAATCAGCCAATCAGAGGCCACCATTTCGGCGGGAAATTCAAATGGCCAATTGACCGGAAGTGACCTACTTAACGTGACCGGAAGTGACGTCACCTGACCTACTTAGGGGATTAGCAATGACCGGAAGTGACAGAAGTGACCCAATTTAAAAAAAATGTGGTCAGGTGACTGGAAGTGACCTCATTAACATGTCTGATTATCACCTGCTGTTTGCTTTATGAAGTTTTTGTATACACTATTTGAACACCTTAATCTCCTAATGACACTTAATCCTCTTATATATGTAACACACCTCCAGATCAAAAACAAGATTTGAATCCAGGGTGGAAGGATCCAGGTGAAAACAGGATTAGCTCACTCTTTCTTAAGCAGCTTATCTCTAGAGGTGTGTATAAGGGGGGAAGAAAATGTCATTCACTCACACTTTCTCTACAACCCTCACCATGAGTAGTATAATATGTATCGGAGTCTGAATGTACACATCAGACATGTCAGAAGATCTTTTGATTTCTTTAACAGTGAGCGCTCTGAATATTCACATCTGCAGGTTTTGCTTGTGTGTCTAGATAGATTGGAAGCACTTTCCCTCTCTACCTAAACATTTTTTTTCACCAATGGTATTCTGAATGTATACATCAGAAATGTCAAAGGATCTTTTGATTTCTTTAACAAGGAGCGCTCTGAATATTCATAGCAGCAGGGCTTGCTTGTGTGTCTAGATAGATTGGAAGCACTTTCCCTCTCTAAAAGGCTGCATGTCCAGTGAGTAATAACCAGTACTTAGTATAGTCCCGTTCCGGTACATATTATACTACTAGCATGTATATTAAGATTTGTAGCTTATTTTCTTATAAGTTGTTTCTAAAAATACCATAAGGTCCATAGTAAATGAAATTAGTATGGACCCTATCACGAAAGCAAAGGACAAATTTGAATTCATGAGTTTTCATTTTTGCAAATTGATTTTCCAAAAAAAGTTGAATATGGAATTAAAAAAATATGAGAAGCACCACATGTTTTTATATTTATAATGGTTCTAGGGTGTTGAATAGCTATATAGCTTAGCTATAATGCACATAGTTGATTGTCATGATGTCCGAAGTGTTAGTTAAAACTATGATGGACACAGAGAGAACAACGGGCGTCAATAGGGAGCCCTACCTTTCTTCAGAACGGGAGTTAGGTGATTCCTCTCTTTGCCTCCGAAATTTTTCCCTTTTACAACTCCCTTTGGGAGTTTAGACAATAATTGGTAGCATATATTACGTGGATATAGAGATATGAGCATACAAATAAACCATTTTGAGTATAGCGCTACCATTTAGTTGGACATATCTATTCTAACCCAGTATTTGACCTCGTTTCTTAGCTAAGAAGGTCAAGGCCATTAAACGTGAGTCAGACAGTGTAAGAAAGGGGCCAGGGCTTTGTTCCCTTAATCATCCTGGACTCCCTTTGTGGCTCAGTTTGCTATCTCTGTGTAAAGGTCCACTAATGCGAACTATGGGACTGGTAATCAACCTTTACGGGCAGCTAGCAGATTGAATATATATTTATGGATGATGCCATCCTTAGAAAGTACAGAGTATCTTCTTTGCCCCATCCACCTCTAAGCTAGTGAACTTGACTGATAATACAGAAAGGTCATCGAAACTAAAAAGGATGTAAGTTGTATAAGTGTAAACATACCATTAGTCCTTGACCTCTTCTTTATAATAACAAAGATAAGCACACCACTAGCAATGGCAATAGTAACTACTCCAACGACAATACCAATGATCATACCAGTGGATGAACCACTACCTTCAGTTGGTAGTGCTGAAAAATTGATAAGAATACTATCATTTAATACTCACTTGGTCTATGATAATACCGTGGTTATTTAGACTACTGTCCCATTTACTTTCACTCACTATAACAACAATCGGACCAACCAGTACCCCTTACAGAATTTTTTGATAACTTTTCAGACAGGTACTGTTAATAATGTGAGATAATAATATGATCATCTATCTATGTTATCTAATATTTTAAGATGCTAGTGGAAGCCCTTTGTCATCTGTCCATAGTTATTAACATATCTCAGAGTTTCCTACCTGTGACTTCTATAGTCTCAGGGTTGGAAAGTGCAGAATATCCAAGTTGATTCTTCCCGACACATCTGTAGCTACCATTGTCAGAGGCCTTCATTTTGTGTTCAACTGTGGGAGTAGGAGGCCAGTCCCCGAGCACACTTCCATCTCTTGTCCACTCCGCACTTACCGCAGGATGCGCATCAATGTCAGTTACATTACAATCAAATTTGACAATATTGCCTTCGATTGGGCTGTCATCATCAACAGAAAGCATTGGTTTACCAGAAGGTGCATCTGAAAGTCATGCCACAAGGTCAACGTTAGATCTATACATATTATGCTTCTCCTGGGGGCATAAGCTTTTGTTGAATTTTGCAAATAATTCTGAAAAACAATTTCCCAACGCCATTCTTATGATACGCGTTTGAGATGGAAGATAATTTTTTTCATAAAAAAAAGACGATTACTATGCCTATATATAAGATGCCCGTTCCCAGTGGACACAGAACATTAAATCAACATTAAAAAAGGGTTTCCAATGTTGATTCAATATTGATTCAATGTTGAACTGAATGTTGAACTAAATCTTGTGCCCACTGGGATATTCTACACCCCTTCCCCTCACCATTGAATGCAATCTGACTGTATCACATTGGTGGGTGCAGCAACATTCAAAATGCTAAATATCAGTCAGTAGTACAATATGTATCGGATCAGGACTAAACTAAGTACTGGCTATTACTCACTCGATATGCAGCCAACAAGAGCCCTCCATTTGGTCACGTGACCCGTTGCCATTGTAATGTGACCTACTGAGAGGCTCTCAGCCAATCAGAGGTCAGCACTCTGAGTGACCTACTGACCTACTTAGGGGCTCTCAGCCAATCAGAGGCCAGCATTCCGATAAATATCGTGACGTGACCTAATAAGGGGATTAGTGAGAGCACGTGACTCTTTTGTTTGTAAACAACACCACGTGCCACGTGACATGTCACGTGACGTGTTTGTTTGTAAACAAAAGTGACCTTATTAGGGGATTAGCGAGACCAAGTTACTCTATTTTTGTTTTGTAAACATAAGAAACATGTTGACGATGAGCTGATTAGTTTTAAATAACTTATGTATGAAAATAAAAACACAACAAAATAATTCATTTTCATTTTCTTTTATTTTCATTTCAATCAAAAACATTTTTTTCACACACAAGTTTATGTCTGTTTCTTCTTATTCTTTGATTTTCAACCAAACAGACGGCAAAACTTCAGCAGCAGCAGCAACAGCAGCAGCAACAGCAGGAGGCGCCGGCTGTGCGGTTGTCACGTTCAACTAGAGGCTTAAGTGTGACAAATGACGGTTCTTTGTCGACACCAGCAGCAGCAGCAGCATCAGCATCAGCAGTAACAGCAGCAGCAGCAGTAGAAGTAGTAATAGCAGTAACAGCAGCAGCATCAGCAGCAGCATCAGCAGCAGCTGCAGCGGCAGCAGCGGCAGCAGAAGCAAGGGCAGCAGCAACAACAGCAGCAGCAGCAGCAGCAGTAGGAGCAGCAACAGAGCGTACACTAGCAGCAGCATCAGCGGTAGCATCGGCAGCAGCAACAGCATCAGCAGCAGCAGCATCTGCATCAGCGGCGGTAGTAGCGGCATCAGCAGCAGCAACAGCAGCAGTCACAGCAGCAGCAGCAGCAACAACAACATCCCCATCAGAACAAGCATCACTAATAGCTGCAGTAAATGCAGAAGTAGCACGATCAGCAGCACTAGGAGCAGCAGCAGCAGCAACAGCAGTAGCTTGACATCCACACGCTTCATCATAAAACCCCATGTCGCCCTTACCTGTGAACTGATCTGCAAATTGAGGCGAGGTTGTAGTGGCTCTTTCGCGGCTGTAAGAGTTGATAGTCTGTAGTAGAGCGATCGGTGTGTTTGATGATGAAGCTGGTGGAGGAGTGTGAAGGAGCCTTGGTTTCACTCTCCCTTATGTACCCCTACTCCGAGATAAGTCCTCTTAACTGTTCAAAGACTTGAAAGAGTGACCTTCGCTCGGTAGGAGGTCTGGTAGGTCGATCTTTTTTTTTTTCAGCTGCCGACCCCTCACAGCAGGAGGAGGAGATTAACTCGGTGATTTTGTTTAGACTTAAGTCGCTTACCACACGCACACGTCTTGGGGGAGGGGAGGGGTCTACACTCTTCACCCCTTGTTCATCACCCCCTGTAGTTTTTATATACACACTCGCACCCCATGATCCCATAATCCTTTATACAGGTAATGTGCATTAAACCAATTACACCAATTATCACAGTCGGTACACCGTTTAAACCACCCTCTCATGCCGATCGATCAGAGGTGGAGGGATCCATGTGAAAGTGCAATTAGGGTTTTGTTTTTCTTTTCATGTCAGCTGATCAGCATGCAGCAGGTGAAAACGGGATTAGATTGTGCTCTCATCACCCATATAAAATGTCTGGATTTACTTTCTTTCGACAGACACTACTACTACCACTACTACACCCGCTGCCGCCGCCACCACCACCGTCGCTACTACTACCGTCACCAGTCCTACCTTCACCAATGCTGAGGCCGCCGCTGAGGCCGCCGCTGCCGCCGCCGCTGCCGCCGCCGCTGCCGCTGCCGCCCCCGCTGCCGCCGCCGCTGCCGCCGCCGCTGCCGCCCCCGCTGCCGCCGCCGCTGCCGCCGCCGCTGCCGCCGCCGCTGCCGCCGCCGCTGCCGCCCCCGCTGCCGCCCCCGCTGCCGCCCCCGCTGCCGCCCCCGCTGCCGCCCCCGCTGCCGCCCCCGCTGCCGCCCCCGCTGCCGCCCCCGCTGCCGCCCCCGCTGCCGCCCCCGCTGCTGCTGCTGCTGCTACCACCGCCACTGCCCTCACTACTACTGCTGCACTTACACTCCAGGAGGAAATTCGAGCTGAGTCTGCCTATTTCTTATTTTTCTTTTGAGCTTTTTTCTTTTCTTTTCACTCATTTTTTTTTTTTGAGAAAAAAATATGGCACTCGTAAGGAGGAGAGTTCTTAAAAGACGGACACGCAAAGAAGCCTTCTCCTCCCCCTCCTCAACCCCGTCTTCCTCCTCCTCTCCTCCCTCCCTCGGCTCCCCAGCTTTTTTAAAATCTGAAAATAGAGAACGTCACATACTTCAGAATCAGGCTTGTCTTGCAGCGATAGAGATTCTCATGAAAAGCAAACATGGGAACGTCTTTAGCACAGGCACAACAAGTCACGATGATAGAAGAGCAGAAAAGGAAAACATAGCGAAATGGCTGAGAGCCGTCTTCAAAGAGGAGTCTTAGCTCCGTCGATGCTTGATAGCCACCCTCAGCGCACCCACTCGTTGGGCGTTCCTCCTCCTCCTCCTATAATATGGTGAGAATAAGCGCTATGAAACATTTCGACGACCACATCGGTTATTTGGGGGTGACCGCGGCTCCCACTCGGTGGGTGCGCGTGGTGGCCGACGTGAACACGATCTGGAAACGTTTCGACATCGTCACTTGTTATCCCGTGTATTACATTGCAACCGAATTGAAGAAGAAAGGGACGCACCCCTTTAAAGCATACCCTACAATTTGTATTTGTCACCACCGCGCTCGCACCCCTTATTGCTTTTTAGATGCGATCGCGTTAGAAAAGGAAAAGAATGGGGCAAAGCGACAAGCTTTGCCTAAATGATCAAAAAAATGATTGATCTGCGCCCCCTCCTCCCACTCCTCCTCCCCCCCTTTTTTTTGATAAATAATTGTATCAAACTCCTCCGGAGTCTGATACAATCTTTATGGATATTGAGTGAAAATACAATATATCGCAAAATAAGAAAATAAAGAAAAGACTGCTGCTGCTGCCGCTGCTGCTGCTGCTGTGACGCTATGAATAAAACGCACCACTGGCGTTACCCGACAACCACTCTTCACCGACAGGCAGACAGACAGGCAGGCAGACAGGCAGACAGGCAGACAGGCAGACAGGCAGATAGGCAGGCAGACTCCATAAAGCGTGCTGAAAAAAATGTCGAGTGGTAAAATCGCACCCTTCACAGAAATACATTTCGACCCCCGACTACAAGGACCCTTCAGTTGTATCATCAGCGGTTCGTCGGGCTGTGGAAAATCGATTTCTGAGCGACATGAAGAATTTGGTCATGCCGCCGATGGAAAAGATCTTTTACCATTACGGCGAGTGGCAACCTCTGTTTGAAAAAATGCAAAATCAGTACGGAGTGGAATTCAGAGAAGGTCTTCCTAGCAAAGAGTCTATAGCTGGAGACATGGAAGTAGCAGCAGAAGATGATTTACGACCGCACACTCTACTGATATTGGACGATCTGATGAGCAGTTCCAATCAGCAAGTGGTAGCTGACATCTTCTCCAAATACTCCCATCACTGGAATGTGAGTGTCATACATATCACTCAGAACCTATTCCAGAAATCGCCTGACTTTCAAACTATGGGTCTGAAAGCCCACTACATGATCGTTTTCAAGAACTAGAAGGCAAATAGAGAGTCTGTCTTGGCAGGTGTTTCCCTCCAACGCAGCGGCTCTCTCTAGTATATTTACCCATGACCTCAAGCGACCTCACTCATACCTCCTTCTGGACTTCAAGCAGACAACACCCGACGATCTGAGAATATGCTCCTCTTTGACATCCATATACGATCAGCTCGTATTCGTGCCGCTAGACAAAAAAAAGAGAAAGAGAAAGTAGTAGCAATGGCTTCTCATTGAATCGGAAGACACTATGGCACTCTTAAGCACTTAGCTAAGTGCTCTCCAGAGGATTGTGAGCATTTAATAGGCTCTCGAAGCGACAATTTGATCATGGCATTGAGAGAGATCTGTCAGAATTTACTAGAAGGAAACATTCCGCTCAGCGACAAACAACTGGACAGTCTTCGAGAATCCGCTGACATGTTGAGGGAGGTTAGCAAAAAATCTACTTCCATAAAAAAAAAGAGAAGCGTCTTGGTACAAGAGGGAGGTTTCCTCATTCCAGCTCTGATAGGGATGGCCTTACCGCTTATAAAAAGGTTTCTCCGTATACGAGACACCTCATTCCACACCTCACCTTCACCACCACCACCACCACCACTGCCCCTATGACGGACTCAGAGCAGCAACAACACTACAAGGGACTTGGCATTAGTGTTGAACGATCCCACTTTGGAATCGCGCGAGAAAATGTTGAAATACCGAATGTTGTTGAAAAGGTTGCAATTTTTTCTCGCGAATCCCAACAACCAAACAATCCTGACATCCTACTCCTCCTCGCCACCACCTGACCCGCTCAAACCCCATCAGACTGGTGAACACGTCCCCCTGCAGAGGAGGCGTAACGCCACCAACAAGCTGTATAAGAGATTGCAAAACGCCGCCTTGGTCAAGTGGAACGAGGACAGTTTGGTGTGCGAGATGTTGGGTCGAAAGACAGATCCCGCCCATCGAATTAACTTAGTGGACTGAACGACGTCAGCAGGTTCAGGAAGACGGCGTCGAGACCGGCGGGCTACACCCCATTCAAAGAGGTGCTGCGCGCAGAAGATCCCACCGGCCATTTGAGTGGCCACCCAGTGTATAAAGCCAGCGGTCCTAAGAGACCTTTTTACATAAGAGCTGCCGACAGAGGAGAGAAATGAGTGAGTTCCGACAAGGAAGAAGAAACAGCAGAGTACTGTGCGGTGGCCACACCCTTCCACTTCGGCGCTTCCGACGACAACTACAACGTTTTCCAAACTCCGACTACCAACAGATCAGCATCAAATACGCCGCCCTACCAGTATACCCCCTCAACCCTCAGGACGAGTGAGCAAAGAAAGAAAAGAAAAGGGTGCAATCGCATAGCGGAACCCCATGCTACCCCACACACATGGGTAAGACGGTGAAGAGACTGACCAAGAAGGAAAAAGAAAAGAGGCGCGTAGTAGCTGAATATACCGACGTCAAAGCGCCCTCCAGTTTCACTAGCGTCTCCAAAACTCCAGAAACATCATTTTCGCTACGGAAACCCGGCTGCCATCTGAGATGCCTTAGCGTCGCTGGACGCCTACACTAAACATAAACCCGTTCAGAGAAAATTCGCAAGGAACAAGACGATAACCGGCGCAATCGATCAGCAGTGGCAGTTAGATCTGATGGACATGCAAGCTTTGTCGTCTCACAACGGCGGCTTCCGGTACGTGCTGACGGCAATCAATGTTTTCTCCAGGTATGCGTGGGAAGCTCCCACCAAATCCAAAAGTGGCGCAGCTGTCACCGAGGTGTTCCAAACAACCGCGCTCCGTTCAGACAAACAAAGGGAAAGAGTTTCTCAACAAGATCTTCCAAGATCACCTGAGAAGCGAGGACATAGAGTTTTTCACCAGCGAGAACGACAACATCAAAGCTAGTCTAGTGGAGCGCTTGAACCAGAGTCTGAAGGAGAAGCTGTGGCGCTATTTCGCACACAGGTGCATGTATCGCTACCTAGATGTACTGGAAGATGTAGTGTCTTCTTACAATCGCACTCACCACAAAACGTTGAAAATGGCGCCTGCTGACGTCAGCTCGGAAAAGGTAGCGAAAAGGTTTTCTACAGACATGATCTCCCCACTAAAAAACAAATTGATGAAATATGGAAAAGGAAAAAAAAAAAAGACGTCCACCGCCGACGTCATTGCTCCAGGTGACAGAGGGAGGATGTTGAAAGCTGAAGGCGCCTTTGACAAAGGGTACGAGGGAAACTGGCGCGAGGAAGTGTTGAACGTTGCTAAAACATTGGGAAGCAGAGGGTTTGAGCTAAAAGACGACAGTGGCGAGGAGATAAAGGGCGTGTTCTACCCAGAGGAGGTTCAGAAGGTCTACAAGAGTTACCTGATAGATGAGGTGTTGCAAGTCGCAAGAGCAGCTAGTGAAACCGGGAAGAAAAAAGTTCAAAAGAGACGTCGACTTGAAACAGACGAATGCTGTATACAAAAAGTTCGTGTCCGCGACCAGCAAGAAGGAGGAAATGAATACTCAGGCAGAAAGCATGGTTGACCAGATGGAGAAAAAAATGAGCTTGCGCTCCCTTCTGCCAAACATATTCCCGGTACCCCCTATTTTCGCCGCACACAACATCAACTTCATCCAGTGCTTGAATCAGCTCATGCTAGATAGACTAGAGGGTGACAGCTTCCTGCTCAATCAGAGGTCCATCTTCTCGTACGACTCGATTACGAGACGCGTCACCATCAACCCGTGGAGACTCACTTGCATCCTCCTCACCGAGCATCTGGCGCACATTCTAGGCTTAGGGGAGAAGTCTCATTTTGCGGCGCCGACCACCGAGACCTACCCTTACCGGGCTTACCTGGAAGGGTTACTCAACTACAACAAAGACGTGAAGGCTGGGATCATGAGCGTCCAGGGGTGGCATCAAGATACACCTGGTCACTTACACAAATTAACTGATGAGAATGCCGGGTACACTGCGCGCAGAAAGCTAATCTCCAACGGTCCAACCTAGCTCATCAACCGAAGCTGATCATTGGAGAGACAGAAATCAATCTCACTCTCAAACAGGCAGCCCCCTCTTTCTATCTCATGTGCGCCGCTAACTAGGGCTACAAATTGAAGATCTACAAAGCGAAGCTCTACTTGCGGTGAGTGCTGGTAGCGGATTCTGTGGCGGAAACGCACGAAAGAGCTGTCATAGAACACGGGCCCTTCGACTACCCAGTCAACAGAGTGGAGACGACAACGTACCACATCCCTGGAGGTAACAGAGATCATACCTACACGCACTCCAACACAGGTCAGCTACCCAAGTTGATGATAATTTGCTTCCTGGACCACAACGACTTCAACGGTAATTACCTGAAGAACCCGCTCGAGATGAAACATTACGACATCAGCTCGCTTCAAGTAATAGTGAAAGATCAGAAGGTGCCGAACGACGCCTATGTCCCCGACTTTAAAGGCAAGGCGGCCGTGAGAGAGTACCTGGCACTACACACGGAAACGGGGATGTACAAGGGCGCGCGCTCCTGTGGTATTTCATATGACGATTTCCTGAACGGTTACACCGTGTTCCCCCTCGATTTAACCCCAGACAGGTCGCATGACGGGTGTCATGTCAACCTTATAAGAGCGGGTCAGCTGAGGGCTAGAGAAGACAACAACGGTGCTACTCCACTTGGTGTACGACAACGTCACCGAGCTGACCAGATATCGACATCCCATCACTGACTACCACATGAACTGAAGACACAGCAGAGGCAGCGGCGGCAGCGCATGAATACGCTTGAAATAAGCAGAGTGTTGAAGGAAAAAGTTCACACAAAACACCGTTTCCTGGGTGTTTTCTCTTGTGACACTATTCTGAAGCACCCTATCAAGGACACTTGTTTCGTGAGCAACACAGATCCTCAACATTTACCAGGTCAGCATTGGGTGGCGTTTTACATGTCGAGGACCGGTTAAGTGTACTACTTTGATTCCTTCAGCATACCGCCGCTGAGTGGGGAGTTCTTGTCTTTCCTGAAACGCTCTGCTCTGTTCAAGTGGCAAAGAAACCGTGTTCAACTCCAAAACACTTCTGCTGACACCTGTGGACCCCATTGCGTTCATTTCCTAATTGAAGCATGCCGAACAAGAAACCCGAAGAAATGCATCATGCGAATGAGCAAAAACCCAAAGCTGTGCGATCTATCAGTGAGTCAGAGGCTCGCAATGATGATGCTGTGACAGAAACGGGGTGTTGCGATGGTGGTCGTTTCATGCAGGCAAAGATTTTCTGCCTTGTCAAAATGGTGTTGGATTTATCTAGAGTGGTGCAATATATGTTGGAGAGCAAGCGTGGTGGGTGTGAGACTGACAAGGTGAAGCTTTGCGGTCTGTTGGGTTGCAAATTGAAGAACAAGAAGAAAAAGACAAAAACTTGTGTGTGAAAAAAAATGTTTTATATTGAAATGAGAATAAAAAAAATGAAAATGAATTATTTTGTTTTGTTTTTATTTTCATACATAAGTTATTTAAAACTAATTAGCTCATCGTCGACATGTCCCTTTTGTTTACAAAACAAAAATAGAGTCACATGCTCTCACTAATCCCCTAATTAGGTCACTTTTGTTTACAAACAAACACGTCACGTGACATGTCACTTGGCACGTGGTGTTGTTTACAAACAAAAGAGTCAGGTGCTCCCTAATTAGGTCACGTCACCATAGTTACCATAGAGCCCCTAAGTATGTCAGTAGGTCACACAGAATGCTGGCCTCTGATTGGCTGAGAGCCTCTAAGTAGGTCACGTTACCGTGGCAACGGGTCACGTGACCAAATGGAGGCCTCTGATTGGCTGCATATCGAGTGAGTAATAGCCAGTACTTAGTATAGTCCCGTTCCGATACATATTATACTACTTCAGTCCACCCTCCATGTATGATACTGCTCGACACATCTTCAAGAGTTGGGAAAAATTCAGTACTAGACACAATTATTCTTGGTGCATCTGAAAGCTATGCCACAATGTATTTTTGACTTTCTGAAATTCAAAAATAACACTCTAATTTGTATATAACCACACATATTTAAGTGTTATTTTTGGGCCATGCGCCAGGGCAATTGAAAATATTTGTCAGCAGAAACAGCAGATCTGATGTATAAACCATAATTACTGTTCAAAATTTAGTATTCATTCTCAATATTAAACCTATGGTACCCATATTGTACAACTATAGTAAAAATATTGAAGCTGAAATGAACAGATGCGCACATTATAAAATACAACGGAATTGAAAGCTTGTTATATATGAATAAACAATTTTTTTCACAGTGATGAAAGGCTGACTTATATGTCATATCCTACAAGACTATACAGTGTTATAGGATATAAAAGCCCCCCCCCCCCATTTTCTATACCACTGTCTCGGGGTTAAACCTTCTTTACAGTTGGTTAATACTCAATTGCCCTAGTGCTTCTCTGTACCTCCAGATACAAATACCCTAGTACCACACACCCAATTACCCTAGCACCTACAACTTATTTCTCTCTGATTTCTACACTGTAAGAAAGATAGTCACCATCAATTCTAGGTAGAATCACTTTTGATATTGTATAGGATCACCGTTAATTTTGAATAGAATCAGCATTAATTTTACGTAAAATCACCATTCTGAAAAATCCGATAGGCTGATTATGCCGCCTGACGTACTGTAGTATGCATCTAAAAATATGTCCTATTAGTGGCTGCCGCAGACTATACACTAGGTATTACAGAATTCGATTTTCTAAGTTTGTCACAGGGCAAAGTTTGCAAAAGTGGAGATGTAATATAATTATGTATAATGTTTTACCACAGAAATTTAACGGTCAACATCCATGCAACTACTGTCTTCTGAATATTATCAGGTGCTCAGGGTAGTTTGTTGAACCTATTATAATTTTGAACCGTTAAATCGTCAAAAACATAGGTTAATGGTATATTACCATTATTTCAACATGTATACTCGACTTGAATGGCTCACACTCCCCAAAAACATCTTCTTATAAACCATGTTACCTACTTATGGCAGTATACACTATATGTGGCTCCCTGTGGGATTAGACAAAAGAAAAAAAGTTCGGTGAATCAGAGTAATCCAAATCAGGTTAGCACATAATGAGTACTCACTATGGAAAGGCTGATATTTACATTGCTTCATTGTATTCGGAATAACACTGAATCACCATCGAGTTTTACAGGGGGAACTTGTAGAAAGTATGTAGTTTTCTTACAGTGTATGAGATGTCAGTAATGCCAGAGCTCTATCGCCTGTCTATGATTGTTATGTATTCATATCAGCATGTATACACCACTGTTCTAGGGGTTGACTAGGTAACTGCCTTAGTTGTTTATCTTATAATCATGTAATAAATATGTAACTCATAGAATAAGCGTTGGTTCCGCCTATAGTTGACTGCCTCATTGATCATTAATCCAAAATGCATCACTCAACAAAGTGTGCTGAAGCGAGAGAGAGAGATATAAAGGTGCAAACTTACAGTTCACATTTAAGGTTCTAACCACTGGAGGCACAATTGGTCCAGCCATAAGTTTTACACTGCAGGTAACATTGATTCCATGGTCGTCCTTAACAAGCTTAATCTTTTTCCGTACATCATAGCTCAAGTACTTGTCATCTGACCCAGTAATATTTACTGGGAAGGGAAACTCACGTCCATCCCAATCAATTTTGAAATTCTCAGGATCGACTCTTAGGGATCCATCAATGGTCAGTGTGCAGCGAACATCTACAAATTCGCCCACATTAATAGGCCAATCTAAGCCAGATAATGTGAATATTAGTTTCTCTGAAAAGAGATTGATTAGTTGGTGAGAACATGCACTTTATGCAATGTTGTGTAAAGTATATAGTAAACAAACCGCTCTACTCTCGCCACTAAGCATGTGTCCTGGAGTCTAGTATCATCCTGAATCTCATCAGAAATTCTATGCTCTAGCAAGCGACCAAAATGGTATCCCATACGGAGGGACTAGAACAATTACCATCAAGGTATTATTTTCTGTGTGTGCATATATCCATAGAGCTAAATATATACCGCTAGAATGAAGTTACTGTCACATGTGAGAAGCGGTTTCAACAAGGGTGCTATCTGTTTGTCCACACTTCCAGAAACCTTGTGACAGGCATATTATTCTATAAACAATAATAGGCAGTGCAGATATAGAAAAAGGGAACTAGGGGGTTGGGGTATGCATCCTAGAGGGCCAATGCTATCTGCACGCTGTGGTGTGGGAATAGTGGCTGTTACTCGGAAGCCCTCAGTGTGTAAATACGAGCTCTTATTCTCGACCTGATTAGGATGTTGATTATAGATACCATTACACACTCAGAGAGGTCAGCGCCATTGTCACTAAAACCACTCTCACATGAAAGTCAGGCACTACTTGACTTTCATGTGAGAGTGGTTTTAGCGACAATGGCGCTGACTTCTCTGAGTGTGTACTACATGTTTAAAGTGTGTATATGTTACCTAAAGAGATGTAATCCGCACCATTCATGACTATTGTAAAAGTAATTATTTTCACGAGTGTAAATTCTCACGGATGAGTGGGAATTGGTGAATTTGCGGGTATTTATTCCATACTTAAGCATATACAAATTTAGTTTCCCATGAAAATCGCGAAAATATATACCCAGCAAAACAAACTACTTTCACAGCAACTGTCTGCAGTCATGTGTAGCCCTAGGTTACATAGCACCATGGCCTATGGCACAGGGAACCTGGCCTCATTGTCACTTAGTCCCACATTACTTATTCCCCACACCCGTTTTTTTCATTTGTTTGTGTACTCTGTGTGCCATCTGTGCATTATCTACGGGCTATATGCGTTCCATATGTGTGTCATATGTGGAGGTAAAATATTACAACAAGCAATATCAGTCATGGATCAAAATTCTATCCCATACATTTAATCCAGATTTAATGCACAGATGACGCACGCTATAATATATGTTGTACACATGACATGAATACGAATCACAAGTGATAGCACTTTTCCACATTGACGTAAATCTTTCACACAGGATACCATACAACGATTAACTATTCCCACAGCAAACTTTGGTTTATTTTCGCAGAAAACTATTGTCTAACTGCTGCGTATATTAATGTGAGTTGACATATGGCATATGGTAGCATGAGTTGACATATGGAGAGCGGCCATATTAAAAATTACTTCACAATTTTCAACATCAAAAAGCAATTTTTAATTTTTAATGTTTTGCATCCTATCTATGGCTATTTTAAATAATCAGAATAAAACATTTGAAATATGCCCTTAAGAGCTGTAAATTGAATCAAAGTTTTAACTACTGCATCTATAACCATGCTACGAGCAATGATTCATAGAATAGATGATAGGTATGGAGCTGTATTTGTCTAAACGTTAGTGCAAGCATGTGCACAGTACACAGAGGAAAATATGAGAGTCAGCTGGACTCACATGCGATAGTCAGGCCCATGTCCCCAAAACCACCCTCATGTGAGAGTCAAGCTGACTTTGACTGTAGAGAGAGTCCAGCACTGCCTGACTTTCATCACAACGAGAGTCCAGAACTGCCTGACCTTCATTACAACGAGAGTCAGGCAGTGCTGGACCTTTGTTTATGAAAGTTCAGCACTGCCTGACTTTCGCACTAAGGATAGTCTAACAATGCTGGACTTTCTATATAGCGCGAGTACAGCGATGTCAGACTCTGGTTGTCGAGAGTCAAGCCAAGCTGAACTCACATAAGGATGTGAGTCTAGCAATGCTGAGCCTTTGCCTCAATGAAAGTCAGGCATAGTTGAGCTCTAGTAAGGCTAGTTGCTAATTTGCATTGAGGGATACTGTTTTAGAAGATTTATATGGCCTCCCTGGCACTTATAAAGAAATCCCATACAAAATAATATTGTTGTCCTGAACAGACAAGGGTCTGCTATCACAGACCACAAGTCATTTAGGGATGTACCAACATAGAGATACATGTACCATCATATGTCAGAGGTGATCCCAGAATCTTAATGTATATCATTTCAAAATCCACAAGAATGGTGTCATACATCCTATCATTAAGCTCAATACTGTATTGTGTCCCCACCTGGTAGCAAACAAAGGAGGCTAAGGCTAACTGACCCTCATCCCAGAGTCAGACATTGCCTGACTGTGGAAAGAAAGTCAGGCTGACTCTGGTATCAAGATTTGTCATTCAAGGATCAGGCTGACCCTTAAAAGGGAGTAACTCTATGGGACTATCAAAGGAGGCTCAGCCTGACTGTCGTTTAATGGAAGTGAAAGTCCAGCAGACTCACCTACCTGAGTCTGGCAGTGCTTGACCCTGGGGAGAGTCCAGCTGACACTCACATTTTTCTCTGTGTAGCTTCCAAACATGTGTATGAGAACATATGCACAGGGTGCACATTCGTAGTGAAACACCATGCACAGGGTGCACATTCGTATTGGAAACTGTGAAACACGTACTTGTGCTAATTTTTAGGCAAGTTGAACTTCATAGATAGGAAATACTACTAGAATGAATGTGCTAGGAAAGTTAACAGGAAACCTACTGTATATGATCAGGCTTGGGTATTCCACTGTAAAAGAATCGGAAAACTTGCCCATAGCAGTGTAGGTACCAGCATCACTAAGCAGAGTTTTACCAATTGTCATGTCAAAGTCAGCGTTCACAGTCATATCTTCTCGATTAGAGTGGTCTTCAGGAGTTTCCTTATAATGCTGTTTGAAGAGGAACTCTGTGTCAGGCGGTAGCCATTCAAACCTTCCTTTGCACCAGTACCTGTATTCATCATCAGCGTTAAAAGGCCATAGTAAGGTTACGTTTCCACCTTCCTCTACGTAAATAGGGTCTGAAATGTTAATATAAACATTGATTTACCAATGCCATAAAAACTCCCATTGACGACTAACAGGAAAATGTATTTTACCCTTTTACTTTCTGTTTACTCTATCAAGATGGCTACTAAAGGGTAGGTGAAGACAAAGCAACCGTGGACACCTACAACTACAGGGGTAGTATAAGACCGTCAACTTTTGTGCATATTACCTTCATATTTTGTAATAATGATTTTACCTTAAACCAATATTTAGTTGTGTGGCATTTATTTGCTCACAATTAACACAACCATAGAGATGTGCTCTGCTATTCGATAGCACACAGTTTTACATGTATTTTGGGCACTCTACTGTTGGGTGTCATAAGGAAGTAAATGAAAAATAGAGATAATTGACTACAGACTATGTTAACACCAGAGGTAATTTCTGTATTAAACTCACCAGGTTCTGCCTTTTTCGAGCACACCACAGTGCATATAATAAGCACAATGTGGAAGACCAGTCCATGCATGGCGTTACTGCAGCTGCGGCCCTACTGTGTTTCCTCAAGACTCCAGACTGACGTGTCACTGCGGACAGGAGACACAAATGACTTTCATTGAAGTGCATATTATCTGTCCTCACGATAGGATAAGGAGGATCAGATCACGTGGTATATGATAGTCCTATACTTATATGAATACCAAGGTCCAAGGAGGCAGTAGATGTACAGAATATTGAAGTTGCAAAATAGGGTCGTGGGCTAGTAGCAAATTAATGAAAGTGCCAATTTGATATGTTCGATAATAGAGCAAGGAAACTTTTCAAATTCTCACTCTCTGGGTAAACTCTCGTTGTATCGGTCAAAGACTTCATGCAATGCGTATGCAGTTTACAGGCCTTGCATAAGTGTGTATTTTTCGATAGTACATGTTTACTTTCCTCTATCTAGAGACATTAAAAAAAACAGAAAAAGACTACAATAACTATGTCTACATTGAGAATAATCCCAATGAGTAAACACAGTGAATTCCTATAGATGAGTCAATAACACACGTCATCATTATCAAATAGATTTTGTCAATAAGGGATCCCATAGGCTTCAATCAGGAGTAGCGTATCAGTCCACTTCCGGTGAACTTCACTAGCATCAAGGTTATGAGTGACCCTTGTATCAGATGGCTTCCGGCATTAGCACTGGCATATCAATACACTGAGGATGGTCAGCTTCCCTACGAACGTCACTGGCGAGTTAAATTCAACATCATAAGCCTTAGACTGCAAAATCAGTGGTGCCTGATTTCTATAAGGTGCATCATGCATGCATGCCGAAAAGTGTCGCTCTCAGCTATAGGGTAGGCCTACATCAATCCACCCAAGGGCATCATACATGCATGTAATTAAGCATGCATCAAAAACAGTTTCACATGTGCCCTGTCATGATTCTATGTATATCAATTCATGTGCCAGCATCATGCGATGCATCAGCGTCTTTCGGTTGATATTTCTCTATTTTTCTTTTCAGTCTTTTCATGACTGTTTTCCATTCTTTTTTAGCTGACTCCTGAACAACTTCTTGTATTTTGTCTAAATGATCAAACATTTTACCTAGTAAATTGTCTAAGTCTGATTCAATGAAACAGACGGGTTCCGTATATTGAGCTTCATTGCTACAGGTAGAAACTGATACCGGTACATGTCTTTGTGACCATTTCACTTTAGGAGTTTGAATGTCCGACAGTCTCACTAACATTGCTTCGAAGTCATATACACGTTACCATGGAAAGATACGCCTACAATCACCTAATTGTATATCGTATTCCTCTAAGCAGTCAAATATAGTTTGATTAGGGCTAAAAAAAACATCCAGGGAACTTCAGTATTGATTTATTAACGCATGTTCTAATATGACGTTTGTAATCGCCACTAGCAACAAAGTTCTTACTACAACTTGGACACGTGAACTTTCTAGCATATATTGAAAAGTTTTTGATATGAGACAAGTGGTCCTGATATAAGTTCAAATACATGATAGATTTAAACTTAGTAAATGGTTTATAACATAGTACTGCTGACTTATCTGGGAGGTATTCATATATGTATATAGAGACTTCGAAACATTTTTCGAAGTCTGCGATTTCCTCCCATCTCAAACCTTGCAATTTTTTAGAGTTGAGAGGAATAGCTCCCTTCAAGTATTGACACCATTTACTGTAGTAGACATTGATTGTCTTTAGACTCATATCACTTTGTTGAAAATGCATTGCCAAACATCTAAATGCACACAACTTGTCTTTGTAGACAATGTCATATCTACCCTGTGGATGTTCTAAACCCTCTATATACATTGCTGTTTTTTAATGTAATCAGGTAGCTGACCCCCTCCTAATCTAAAGCCTTTTTTACTCACGTAAAACACAATGTTAGCTACAGCGACTAGTCTATATCTAGTGTTTGGTCGTACGTGTATCCTATAATACGCTTCTAAATCGAAATCCCTCAACCTAGCAGACATGTCATTTCTGTCATTGATGTTATTCACTGCCAATGCTCATTGCCTAAAGAAATGTGAGTTATGAAAAGCTACGAAATACCTGTACGCCCCAGTTTCTGTATGCTGCAGAATCAAACCTAGAGCTCCATTCAATTTATAAGTAACGTCTTGAAGAGCATGTACTTCTTCGAATCTCCTAGCTATTTCTCTCGTCCCCCCTTCTAGATCGTTTCTAAATTAGTGTGTGGAGCTCTTATGTGACGCCTGTTGCTTTGATCAGGTCCAGGAAATGGAGGAAAACCCTCCTCGGAGCCGTTATTCACACCAGTGTTAATTTTCACAACGCAGTTAGGTGTGAAAATACTGCAGGGCTCACTGCCTGCTGGGTGAAATGGAAAGCTTATTTATATGTGATTTCATGGCAATCACCTGTATGATTCACTGTTCCCTATGTATGATTCAAGAGCATACACTAATCTATCTTATGGGATATAAACATTTAACAGCAAATTGATAGAAAATTCAGCAAATGGGTTATAAGAAAACCGTCGCTAATTTTAGCCCTGCAGTGTTTATGCTACAAGCAAAACCGTTGCTAATTCTAGCCCTGCAGTGTTTTCACACCTACCTGCGTTGTGAAAATTAACACTGGTGTAAATAACGGCTCTGGGGAGGGTTTTCCTCCATTTACCGGACCTGTTGATACACTGCCCTCAATCTTCGGTCTACCCTACCATTGTTTTGTATCCATGGAGGATTGACCCAAGGATTGTTCTGAAGACCCTCAGCCCCTCCATGTAGCAAACCTTGGTGTGTGTATAATTCTTTGCGATCGTCAAAGCGAGCATTGCATTTTCTGCATTGGTCTGTATGTGTATCAAACATCTTTTTGTTTGAAGACAATCATCCCGCCTGTATCAATTCCCTCCTCTTAGCTTTTACCACTTGGTCTTCTCCCACTCCCTGAGTAGATATGTACGGATCCAGCTGTTCCATGCTCGTCATTGCTTGTATTATATCCAACCAATTGCCTTCTGTGTGTCCTGCATGGTTCAATGGTTTTGCAAGCATTCCTGTCTCCATCTCTACTAACCGTGATACCACATGCACATTGTTTGTTTCTCCCTGATCAAATGCCCATATCATACGAGTCTCTCTGTCGTTAAATGAATTGATGAAGTCTACTTTAGAGGTAATACCAGATGTAGATGTAGATGGAGTCTGTGTTTGACAAGAGAATAATTTGTTCTGCTCCATCAATTCCTTTTTTCTCTGATCAAAAAACTGGTCCTTTACATAAGAGTTAGAAGTCATGAAGCGTTCCATTTCTTGAACTATCTCTGTACTTTGTAATTTACTCTGCCATTGTTCAGGGGAAAACCTGTTAATCAGATTAGGGTCCTGAATCTGACCCTTTTGAAACTTGATTAACCTTTGGATGAAAAATGGATTTTCTAGCTGACCTTCTCTTCTAGCCCAATCCACCATTGCATTCTTGTCAAAACAAGATTTAATATGTGCTTCATGCGGTAGCTCCACGCGTCTTTGTTTGACTAATTGATCCTCCTGTAATCCATTGACAATGACCAAGTCTTCTAAGTCATTCAAATCATTGATACATTTCAATATTTGTTTCCAATCTTCCTCTGAAAATGACTGCTCCATTGTAATTTCTCTATCACAGTGAACCTAACCCCATGTTAATTCCCCATACGTTAAAACGTAGTCGTAAATCTCAAACATATTTAATCAAATTTTCTCATATCCCACTTTCCCACCCCCTACCTTTATTCACTACGTGATAGTGACCTGCCCGACCTTTTCACACAAAGAATATCTAATAAATCATGAGAAAGGTCAAAGACGCGACCTTTGCCAGACAAAAGACGGGAGCAGTTGAGGCTCAATGTTAAAGTATGCCTGCTCACTGATGCGATAGACTTGGGTACGTATAGACGGAACAAGGAAGCAATACTATTTGTATACTCCACCCACCATCCATAGTAGAGCAAGAAAAAGACAAAGGTGCACAAGTTTCAGTCTGTTAGCTGGGTTATTTCACGAGATAACCTTGGGCTGTATTTCACGAGGCCCTGGACCAAAAGAAATGCGGCCCAAGGGTCAATAAGTGAAATAACTCAGTCAACAGATAAATAAGTGTACTTTGTGCTTCCTTTTTATGATTTTCAATTGAATATACCAAAATTATGATAGGGGGAGCCTAAATAGCTTATTTCCATCTCGTTTCAACCCTATTCAAATGTAAGCAAAGCATTATTTTGATGACGTCACAGACCATTAAATACGGCGATGGGTTATTTAAGGCTGTGTCTCACGGCCAATGTTTTTGTCTCTGACCAGGTGCCGTCTCTGGGCACAAGGTGCGTAGCGCCGAGTGCCCGATATCCATACTAGGTTTAATATTAGGTTTATTACAAGATTCCTCCTTACTGCATTATGCCAACCCTATGGTGTTAATACACTCCCAAAGGGTCGGCATGATACCCTCTTCTAAGCAAACCAACTGACCAACTGACCAGGGCACACAGGCAGTGTAGGCCTACCCACGTCAGTGGCTAGCCGCGGGCATGCTTGGAAGGACAGGCCAGACACTCGGCTCTAGACCCCCTGACCTGCTCCCAGTAAGACGCAGGGCGCGGTGGGTGGGTGGGTGAGTGGCCGGCCTCTGGTTGGCAGTCCCACTCTGCCCCCCCCCCCACCCCCGGCAGACTTGAATATATGCAGCGTTCCCCTCCCACTGTACCATTGGTGCTGTGGCCAGGCAGCTAGCGCGTCGGACTCGCACACCAAAGGTCCCGGGTTTGGCCCTGGGTGCAAACGCTCCCTTTTTAAAGCGCATATACACATGTAACAAATTGGCCCTAGCATTTTTTTAACAAATAACTAAGTAAAGTCCAACTACTACCTTCATGATGAAAAAAAGAAAAATTATATGGATTTTCTGAGAAATTACATGAAAAAGACTATTTTCTTCCATAACTCGCTAAATAATGCCCCTACAGAGGTGAAACTCTGCGTATAGACTCCTTGTTTTGTCCGCAATTATTACCAGCGCCCCAAAGGCGTAGCAAGTAGAGTGTCCGACTTCGAGTCTAGGAGTAGCGTGTTCTAATCACCATGAAACCTCTGATTTTATGGGTGACGAAATTTTGGAATTGCTCAGGACCATCGGAAATGGGCTGATGTCCACCAGAAGAGTGCCAATATCCACCGGAAGAGTGCCGATAGCACTAGATATGGGCACGGTGATATCACCTAAAGAGCATGATGAGTGGCCATATCGTGTAATAAATATATATTTATACTTTTGGCCATTAGTATAGACATATGGAGGTTTCAGTACCTCTAACTTGCAGCATCAACATAGACAATGAGCTATCTCATCCCCCCGATCCAACTCAACACCATTTTTGAACTGATTTGGATTTGCCTCGATCTCATTAACATTGCAAGTGAACATAATCTCCAAGTGGTCTAGAATTGTCAACTGCCAGAACAGGACTATCCCTTGGTGCATCTATGAGACATCCAAGTTAAACAAGTTATTAGGTTGGAGTGATGGCAAACCAGTTTATGATATTCCTATAAGTCAGGGCTAAGCCAGGAACACATGGAC
Source organism: Harmothoe impar (assembly GCA_947462335.1). Taxonomy (NCBI): domain Eukaryota; kingdom Metazoa; phylum Annelida; class Polychaeta; order Phyllodocida; family Polynoidae; genus Harmothoe; species Harmothoe impar. The sequence continues at coordinate 57,734,648 of OX381717.1, forward strand.
AGAGATAGATGTAAAATGGTATCAGCATCAAATGTACTAAATGCCTATGCGGATTAGGAAGACCATGACACTGTTTATAAGTGTGTATTATACTTACAGAACACACTGACAGTGAAAGTAACATCATTAGATGACAATGCCCAAGTATTTTGAAGCCACAATCTTGTGGTGAAACTTCAGAGAAAACCAGGGAAGTGCATTTAACCAGGTCACATTCAACTGAACAGGGTTTGCATCGACTCCATCACTGTTGCTGGTGAACACAACTTCCTTATTCATCTTAGCAGCCTTTTGGTTAACAGACATTTCTAATTCGCCATGGGGGGGTAGCTGCAATAGATTCAGAATCATTTATTCACTATGAACACATATATTTCAGAGAATACAGTTTGATATTAACCCAAACGTGCCTTACATTAATTGTTGTCAAATGGCACTGTTTTATTATTTTTCTGAAATCTGAGTAGACCTTGACCTCTCGAAATTGCGATAACACAGCTAGTTTATTTTCAGTATTGCTCCATAATCTACTCTCCACGGTCCAGTTCAATGATGACCGCTTCCATGCTAAGTTAAGCATAGATCCCTGCAGGAGGGCTCTATGCCATTTAGACACTGACCGTAGGGAGGTTGTCTTATGACATAGTCCCCTAGTTAATGATATCCATCAGACTTAGAACCTGGTATTTAAATGTTATTTAATTAACTTTTAATTACCCTACATGAAAGGCTGAATGCGGCAGGGTTTAGGGGATACAGACACCATCAAATCCAGCCCTGCCATTAGTAAATTCAAAATACTAGGTTCTAAGCTGAGTACAGGCAGCTCCTTGTTTTCCTAACAGACACCAGACATAGCCATGTGAAAGTCATTGGTGGACCATGAGGCTCCACCTGGGAACGTAACTGAGAACGACCATCAGCGGCTCTCCCTCCCTAGCCTGGCCTCACTCAAGTGCTGCCACCTGGCCAGAAAGTGTCAACCCCCCCCCCTTCCACTTGACTCTATGATGATATACAGATTGTATGGTTGTCATGAGGATATGGCTCAGTCTCATGAGTTTGTAACATTTCAAACGTCTTTGACTGGTGCCGTCTTTGACCTGTGCCGTCTTTGACCGGTGCCGTCTTTGACCGGGTATGTGATTAAAATGAAGAAAAAAGTAGTGTATAGTAAAGAAATGGGTAAATCTTTTGTATAGTATGTTGTAACACATCATTTCGAGGCATTATTTAAAATTGATATATTTCATATATTTATGTTACTGGCTCAGTCTCATGAGTTTGTAACAGTTGAAACGTCTTTGACCGGCGTCATCTTTGACCAGTGACGTCTTTGACCAGCTGAAGAAAAAAAGCCCAAAAGGAACCCTTAATATGTGCATTAAAATTTATTTTTTTAATTGGGTAAAACAACCATAGACTGTTTATTACATGAAGAAGTTGAAGCTTAAATTTCTTTACTATAGACTACTTTTTTCTTCATTTTAATCACATACCCGGTTGAAGATGGCACCGGTCAAAGACGGCACCGGTCAAAGACGGCACCGGTCAAAGACGGCACCGGTCAAAGAGGTTTGAAATGTTACAAACTCATGAGACTGAGCCATATGCTATGAGATGATGGGTTGTCTAAGTGACGACCTCCCAATGTTGAGCTGACAAGACTGACAGGAATATAAAGGTTAAAGGGCCTGGTATATGAGACTGAAGGAGAGTGGATGAGTCAGGGCCTACCTGTGCCACTAGCAGTCTCTCAAAGGGAACAACCAGCATCCTATTTCTTGGTTGCCTGAGCCTTTATTTTTGGGTAACTATGCTAGGGAATACGATGCTACAGGGCTAAGGCATGCTTGGATCTGAGGGATTATGCTTGGGTGATTCGAAATTTGATTGAGGTGCCATATGAATTCAGAAAGCATGGCACAATGGTTTGGACAGAGGTACATCCCTTTAATTCCATCCTCAATAGAGCAATTGGTCTACTCATAGAGTAATGGAGATAGCTTAGTCACAGAGTGGTTAGGGTCATATATCAGGTAGTTCTTTCCTTCTGGGACTGACACTCATGATAATGTCAAACCGGTGGAACCGGAGTTATAGTATCAAACATGAAATTAATATCACCATAGAAGTTATTAAACTGAATTTCAAGAGTATGTACTGTCTGGAGGGTGTTTTTCCCCATTGGTCCAATACGGGACCAATATGGACACAAAATACGGACCGTATACGGACCCGTATTGGGAGGCCCAAAAACAGTGTTTTTCCCCCCTCCGTATCACGACCATACGTGCATACGGGATTGGCATAAATTCTGCTGCATATGGGTGACTAATGCGGGACTCACCTGTCCTAATTGTAAAAATGTACAAAAACCAGTCTACATTCCAGGAAACCCCGAGGGAATTCCCTCTTTGACGTCATAATAATTATAGAGACACATACGGGGGTAGGCTGGAAAGGGTCCGCATTCTGTTTTGGATGCTTGGGAATGGAGAGGGGAGGTCGGGGAATGGAGAAGGGAGGTCGGGGAATGGAGAGGGGAGGTCGGGAAATGGAGAAGGGAGGTCGGGGAATGGAGAAGGGAGGTCGGGGAATGGAGAAGGGAGGTCGGGGAAGAGATATGAAAGGTCGGGAAAGGCACTGGATTTGGAGTGTTTTCTTCACCTCTGGCCCCAGCCAGCTCTGTACTCTGATAGCTATTGTCTACCACTGTTCATACACGAGTAGTCTATAGGCAGATTTTCAGCTCTGTAGGGCCATTATTTACCAAGTTATGGAAGAAAAGACTCTTTTTCATGTAATTTCTCCGGAAATCCATACAATTTTTTTTTTTTTTTATCATGAAGGTAGAAGTTGGACTTAACTTATTTACTCGTTAAAATAATTCTAGGGCCATTTTATCACATATATATTGCACTTTAAAAAGGGGGAGTTTACAGACATGGTAGGCAACACAAGAGAGGTTTCTCCCATGTGTGGATCCACGTTTTACTGACCAAACAGGCCATCATACCATTACACCCATATGTGCAGCATTAGTATAGCCACTGACTGCAAATTCAGGGCTGTGTTGGTGCTGCCACCTAGAGGCTAAGTCAAGCTGGCCTCAACTCCTCTCATATGTATATGGGGGAATGGAGATCGCAAGCCAAATGGGGGAGGTCATGTGGACCTAAACCATTATTCTGTAAGCTAGTACAGTCACCCACCTCCCTTCTCCCTTTTTAAAGTGCACATATATATGTAAAAAAATGGCTCTAGGATTGTTTTAATGAATAGATAAGTAAAGTCCAACTTCTACCTTTATAATAAAAGAAATTAAAAAAATAAGAATTGAGTTAAAAAGAAGTTATACAAAAAAATCTCTTTTCTTCTGTAACTCGGTAAAAAAAATGGCCCTGAAACTCTGCATATAGACTCCTTGTGTATAAACGCTGGTAGACAATAGCCATCACAGTACAGAGCTGGCTGGGCGCCAGTGCTGCTAGAGGCTAAGTCATGCCAAGGTCAAGGTCGCTACATTCAATGTGGATCTGGGGTACTTTGTTACCTATGCGGGTGTTAAAATGTCTGTATGCTGCATACGGGGCACTTTTTTTTAATTTATGCTGCTCCGATAGCTCAGGAATTGAGGAGACTTATACGGACAGGATGCGGAAAATATTTCCTGCATCCGATGAGGAAAAACACCTTTTTCCCATATGCGCATATGGGATCCCGTATAGGATACGGGATTCTGCTTTTTGGAAAAAAATGTCCGCATCCGATGAGGAAAAACACTTTTTGCCCGTATGGGTATGACACATACGGACACAAAAACCAATGGGGAAAAACACCCTCCATTTCACCGCATCCAATAGAAAATAGCAACATGCGGCCCCCAAATACGGAACTCATACGGACATTTTTTCAAATAATAATTTTTCCATTTCTGGACCATTGCCGTGTTGTGTCCGTATGTTTGAGCAATTTTTTTTTATATTTCCGTATGTGACATATGGCACTCACCTGGCCCAATTGTAAAATTGTGCAAAAACCAGTCTTCATTCCGGGGAACCCCTAGGGAATTCCCTCTGTGACATCATAATATGTAGCAACATACGGAGGTAGGCTGGGGAGGGTATAGATAGGGTCCGTATGTTGGAGAAGAGACAGGGGAGGTCGGGGAGGGGACAGGGGAGGTCGGGGAGGGGCCAGGGGAGGTCGGGAAATGGAGTGGGGAGGTCGGATAATGGAGTAGGGAGGTCGGATAATGGAGTGGGGAGGTCTGGGATTGGAGTGGGGAGGTCGGATAATGGAGTAGGGAGCTCGGATAATGGAGTGGGGAGGTCTGGGATTGGAGTGGGGAGGTCGGATAATGGAGTAGGGAGGTCGGATAATGGAGTGGGGAGGTCTGGGATTGGAGTGGGGAGGTCGGAAAATGCCCCCCCCCCCAGCAGCTCAGGTAATACCACACTGAAGAAAAACCTCAAATGTGTCAGACAGTGGATATCAACCCAACAGGCCATCGTAGAAGGGTTACTCCCTTGCCAGCTAGTGGTATGCCTATACAACATGAATATGTACCGATTCTTCACATATAATTGAGTCATACTGTCCCTTCTTGTCCATGTCCATAGCCCGACCTCCCCAGTCCATAGCCCTACCTCCGTAGTCCATACCCTGACCTCCCTAGTCCATACCCCGACCTCCCTAGTCCATACCCTGACCTCCCCAGTTCATAGCCCGACCTCCCCAGTCCATAGCCCGACCTCCCCAGTCTATACCCCGACCTCCCTAGTCCATTCCCCGAGCTATCCTCTAGACCAAAAACAACATGCGGACCACTTTTACCACATACGGCCCTACATACGGCCCTTTTTCCTCCATTTTCTCAATATATGCTGCCTTAGACCTGCCACATTCAAGGGGAAATATACGGACCTTATACAGAATTTTTTATCTCCACATTATGTGGTGAAATGGAAAAACGCCACATTTGAATACGGACCCCCCACATTTGAATACGGATCTCAACATATTATGTGGTGAAACGGAAAAACGCCATCTGTCACATACGGACCCCCCATATGAGCCATATTATGTGGTGAAATGGCCCCCTGGAGGGAAAAATGATTATTTTAAAAAAGGTCCGTATAAGGGCCGTATTTGGTGGCTGTATGTTAGTATATTATTCAGGATGCGGTGAAATGCCTCCCAGGGAGCCATTTTACCTCATCCAAAGAAATATACCAACATGTGGCACCTAAATACGGAACTCATACGGACATTTTTATTTTTAAATGATTTTTCCATTTCTGGACTATTGCTGTGTCGTGTCCGTATGTTTGAGGCCTTTGTTTTAAATTTCGGAATGTGAATACGGCAGTCACCTGTCCCAATTGTGAAGATGTCCAAAACCAGTCTACATTCCAGGGAACCCCTAGGGAATTCCCTCAGTGACGTCATAACATATATGTATATGGAGGTAGCCTGGGGAGGGCGTATGGTGTCCGTATGTTTAGGAATGTCGGGGAGTGGACAGGGGAGGTCGGGCAATGGAGTGGGGAGGTCGGGCAATGGAGTGGGGAGGTCGGGGAAGGGAGAAGGGAGGTTGGGCAATGGAACTGGGGCAGGCTTATATATTGAAATTTATGTATTATATTAACAATGCATACTAAAGTAGATACCTTGTATTACACAAGTAAAACATTTTTCCGGACATATAAATACTCATAGGATTTGTATGACTATAAATCACCACTGCCATGCCTATTGTTATCACAAGTGGGTGCTCACCCCCACCCCACTGCCACACACTCAGGTCTGCCCTCTGATTGGACAGAGAGTTAACCTGGCAGGTGGTCAGTTCCAGAGTGGTAAGTTGGGACTGGACACCGCAAGGCAAGGAGCCTACCACAGCCGAGAGACACACACACTATATTTTTTTTTGTGTATCAAATCAAAAACATATTTTCACATCACATTCATACATTTTGACTATGTAGTAAATGAGTTGATTACACTGTTTTTATGAACTAGGTCTATGTGATTCATAACAAATAAAATTCTTGCTTACTTTCAGCATTTGTTTGTGTTGGTTTATGTTCTGACTATTCATGCTATTTTCACATACAAATACAGGTTTATAATATGTATCAGGAAATTTGGCAAAAAACACACAATTATGTGCATTTTTAAATCGAATCATAACTTAAAGCTATGATTGTCTGATGCTTCAGTCTTTTGTTAATTATATTGAAATAATCTGCCGCTTATATTTCCAACATAAATACAATTGGTTATCCTGGACTGTTAAGACAATATTACTGTGAGTATTCCACTTTGTAAGAATAATGCGAACTATTTTCAGCCTGGGTATGTTTGCAGTTGTAAAAAATAGCTTATCTTTGTAGAACAAGGAAGATGATCGATGTTGAATTGTTATTGACTTATTATTGAATAATACGAATTGAGTTAGAATAACTTGAATGTAAATGGTATTTTCTAGTTCAGTTCAGTTTCAGTTTTACTATTTTTATTGGCACAATACAGTCAAATTTACTATTAGTTTTTCATAAACGCCAGTCTTGTAAATGTATGAAATAAATTACAGATAAACAAAAAACAATGCCAAAATCAAATGTTGTCAGTAAATAAAATATGTATAAGGTCATCTGCATCGTCCAATGACGGGGAAGTTACAAGTTCACAATCACAGGAATGATCATTGTTTATTGACACTTAATTTTGTAGCACACAATACATAAACGTACATTACATAATCTACCTTTTCTATGATGAGAAATGAGAGACAATTATGGATACAAAATAGTCACATGAAACTCGATTTGTATTCTGCTTTTCATTGACTAGCTAGGAAAAGGTTTCTAGACTCTTTATGATGTTGAGTGGCACTCAAATCTTCCCAGAGAGTAAAGCACCTAAAAAGGGGGCTCCATCAATCTTTTTCAGTCTTAGGCCCTTGTCAAAGAGAAAAACATACTTTGGCAAGATGAAGGCCTATCCAAGTAAATGCATACATATACTAAAATCAATAAATTTGCATTGGGACTCCTAAAAGCAAAATGCCAGCGCCCATTCTAACTTCAGGTCCAAGTACAAACAGCATATGCCTCATGCTGATGATGCCTTCTAGCTCCACCAGAAGGCTGTACCACTACTTCGGTATGAACAAAACTAAACATAGTCAATAGGACATATTGAAGGCATGTGAGCCATGATATGGTATAGTAAGTTGGGAAAGCTTGGGACTCTCTTAAGATATTAACCATTCAAACGCGACATAATGCATACTTCCATAGTGTCACTACAGTGAGTTGGGGTTACTACATTTTTACATCACTCTATCACTATTTGATTGATACTCGTATACGATACCGCATGATGCACCAACGCAGCACATGTAAGGTATTCACAAAGCACCATGACGCCGAATTACATGAGCATTAAGGTATGATCGGGTACTTAAAGGGACCTAATACAGCCTGGTGCAGGTATGCTTCAGTGAACCTTCTATAAAGGATGAAAATATTCATATTACACACAAGATCTGTTTCTCTAGAAGATGTTTGTAATTACAAACTGATATAGGCCAGTAATTTATAGTGAAATTTTTTTCCCCATCTTACCAAAATTGTTATACAATAGCCACTCCCTGCGGTGTGACTGTATGCCTAATTCTAGATCAAGACAAATTCATTTATTGAGGGTTTTTTCTTCAAGTTCAGGCTTTGGCAGTCGGCTCGCACGAGGAGACTCTGAAGGCTTCTACCTCATTAAAGAAGAGGTCGAGATTATTGGTCCTTTGCATTTCAGTTCTATTAAGGCTATTATCAATTTGGTCTAATTTATGAAGGAATTAGTTAATACTTTTATTAGTTCAATCATTTGTCGTTTTTTGAGTTGTAAATAAGTTGAGGAAATACAACTATGGACTTTGTGAAGTTTAATCCTGTGAGTTGCAAATGTCTAGACATTGGATTGGTTATTTATTATTATTATACAATTGGGGCTCTGATTGTGTTTTTTTGGATAACTCAGTTCTGTTATCACACGATAACAGCACGATTGAGGGGAATATTTAGAGTTAAAATCCTACGTTTCGTCAAAGGATCGAACCCGGGGTCGCAAGACTACGAGTCCGACGCCCTATCCACTTGACCGTGCCGTCCATACAGAATAAGGGGGTAAAACAAGAAGTCTACAGACACACTCCCAGCCCTCTAGCTCTTATATTAACAGAGATACAGCAATTTTTACACTTTTTGTCATAACTTCTCCTAAAATCAATTTTTTTTTATAATTCTTTTTTTACTATAAAGGTAGTAGTTGGACTTTACTTATCTATTCGTTAAAATAATTCTAGGGATTCTTTTTGACATAAATATAGGGATTTTAGAATTGCTACGTTTCCACCTGGATTCGATCCGGGGACCTCTGGTGTGTGAGCCAAACGCTGTAACGGCTCGGCCACAGCAGATATGGTACAAAGCAGCGGAAACGGTGGTTAGGTTCTAGTCTATCTAACCTCAGGTGCCAAAGCCTTTTTGTATCGCATCCTCTCATTGGCTGTCCCGTTTTAACTCCACCAATCAGCAAGCAGGTTGGTGGGATGTCAAAATCAACATGGCGTCCACCTTGCTCGATCTAGTCTATGTATATATCCTTCAAAATGGCGAAATTAGGACATATATAAGGTAATTAAAGACATTTGAATGGAATAATCGATTAATAAACCTAATAATATATGGATAACGGACACACTTGGGGCTGTATACGCACCTCGGGTGTTATATATACGTATACATCCCCTCGTGTGCCCGTTATCCATATATTATTGGTTAAATAACTGCTGTGAACAACTTATTTGTATTGTTGGATTTTACTTATGTGCACCCCCACGGAGGTGGTTATATTTAAGAGCTCTTTTTCTCTTTAAGAGTCAGGGTATCTAGCATGATATGTATCTACAACCTCAGAACTATTGAGCCCACCAGCTAACCAACTGCTCCATCGGGACTCATGCAATGATACTCATCACCCAATAGTATATGCACTACTTCTGTCTTTTGAGCCCGATGAGTAATGCTATTTAAAGATTTTGAGGGGTTTGAACCCCATTTGATCCAATCCTAACAAGAAGTACCCTGTACCCTAGCAGCACGACCACACAGCCACATGTGTTTGAGCCTGTTGACGAAGGTCTATGGTGGTGAGGCATTGTCCAATTAGACAAAGTCAATATCATTGATATAAGCCTCGGCCTTTGGCCATGGCTTATATCAATGATATTGACTCTCGACCCCTGGGAGTATATCCAGTACATAAACCTATATATAACTCGTCTTTGCAAGCTAAAGACTAACATAGTGGCTTTCAGTTTACAAATCTGGCTTTGACGGACACATGGCTTTAGCTGATAGCAGGATTCCATTCTTATGGCATAAATATACTATGAGATAATTTATTATGAAATTAGCATGGTTTCTTTCTCTGTTTTATTAATATGTTATTTGTCTGATCAGTCACGATATGTCTGGAGACTTTGAAGGAGTAATAGCCCATACTGTAAAGGGAGTTTAGCAATTTTACATGTAGTGCACATCTTTTACTCTGCCCCAAAAAGCTATGATAGCTCAGCTGCAAAACACCACATAATGTACCAATATTCTTAAGTATAGATAATACAGCCCAGTGCAAATCAAACTAATTTATGCAATATGTACAATATGTCATGCACATGATAGAATTTTCATCAGTCTCGCCGATCTATTTTCCAATTTCCTCATGTTCATCATTACTAGCGCTCCTGTATGATCTCCTGACCTCCGCATTTCTTGCAGTTTTGTCATGGTCTATCTCCACATACATGGTTCTTTGCACGATATGTTTTGGTGGCGAATAGTGAGTTCCTTGCTCTGGTTTCTGGTACACTTCAATATACGCCAGGCCTTTAGTCTGAAAAAGCAATCATTACAAAATATCATCCCCTAAGTGGCAGAATAGATGAACCATGATCTACAAATATTAGATCATGGACCAGATACCGATACCCTGCTTCTATAAGAGTGACTTTTGGAGACCCTATATTTTCAAACAAATATGTAAAAATTATATTTAAGGCCATTTGACTTATATAGACAAGGTGCTACTAGATGATCGCTGTTGTACAATGGAGTATCAAAACAGAAAACATAATTTCCATTATTTCACATATGTCACACATTGAAAGAAAGAAATCCTCACCCCAGGGGGTGGTAAAAGCTGTCTTGTGTTGTGTAACTTGTTATGGTCAATGTGAGCATGCTCTGGTTGTTCCTCGAGGGGTGTCGGGGATGGGACCTCAGTCTACAATAACAAAAAAAGTGCCTTATATATTATTGCAGCGGGCCAGATAGTTAGTATATGCATGAAAAAGAGGAGAATGCTAGAATTATATTTGTTAGAAATATGTGTAATCTGTTTCAAAGGGACTGTATGGGGGTTGTATCAATACTGAACGGTTATCACTTTTAGTAGATGATTCCAAAGGATGCAATGATACCAATCAAGCAGACATTGGGCAGTCAATGTAAAGTGAAGCATGGACATGAATTTTGGTCCGGTCAATATGTTTTCTGTTAACTTTAGGTGGGAGCTGCTTCCATCGACAAATAATTCAATGAATTGACGGACACTTGACTTTTCCCACTCATTTTTTTTGACAGACATGTTATTGCAGCAGAACTGTTTAATTAATTTAATTTAAATGGACTCATATATTTGATGCACAAGTACAGGAAAAGACAAGTTGCATCTAGCAAGAGTACAAGCTGGCGACTAGTATGCAGATGGTCATGACTTGCAAGTTCACTACTCGTCTGCAGGTGTAAAAGAAACAATGAGTTGTATAAACTGTGATAAAAACCATTGATCTTATGATAAATAAATTTTACCAAACTTGAACTTGAACTTGAACTTGATTGGTCAGGATCTTGAGTCTACAATAACAAATATGCTGGCTTATTTACCATTTCATGACTTAGTTTTTATATCCTAAGTTGTTCAATATATCAAATAGCTGTACTGTAAGTGGTAGTTCAAAATGTGTTCAAGTATGCCATAAATTGTTAGACTGTAATATATACCTAAAAATCGATAAAGCATACCACGTATCCGGCTGATCTACTTATACATTTTGTGAATAGAATACTCATTGGATACCGTACTGAATTCTATTACTGTGTACACACATCTTAATGATGTGCCCATTTTGGGCAGGTGAGATGCAACTATACAGTACAAGTATGGCTTATGCATCAAGAGGTGAAGGGACATCAAAGAACAGTATTGTCCATTTCTGGATCAGCTGCCACCCCTTCATCAGCTCTAAGTCGATCTCTGGGGGGGGGGGGGACTGTGCGCTATGCATTAGAATATTTACCAGTATTCTTGCAGTTCCCATCAAAACATTTGGATTAAGGATGAATGACATTAGTAACTGTAGATATATCATTATGTGTGGTACTGTTATGGCTTACAACCAACATGTATACATAGAGGTAAATACATAGACAAATGGTAACGCCCATTGATACCATCTCTGTTGTATTTCACAAGTGGGGGCTGGGGCAGTATCCCACAAAGCCACAGGCTGAGTGGAATGCGCTCCAGCCCCCGGGAGTGAAATACATCCGAGTGGTATCAATGAAGTTTACATTTGTGTTTATTTTTTTATTTGAAACCATTTAATGAAGGAAAAAACAACCTTTTGTTATCCCATTGAATATGGCAACATTATATTCAATGGGCATTGAATGAGGCATTGAATGAGGTCTTCCAGTGCTTAAGCATAGGAGATCTTGTATTTCCAAAAAAATTAGTTGAACGTCTTTGTCTACCAATGTCAAAAGATGACAAAATACAATAGTTACCCCTGGGAAAGAGTACACCGATGGTTCTTCAAGACATGTTAGGTCCGGCCCCCTACTCTGCAAAAAAGAAATAAGCTTGCTTTTATACATCATTTCATTGCTTAGTTATACCGTTAGTTGGTCCCTTTTTTCTCAAATAGCTGAACTTCATCCTGTGTGCTTATTCAAAAGTAATTCAAATTGGTTACACGTATGTTGTACCTTGTCAGGTGTGACAATTCTCATATGTGACCCGTTTTAAAGAAATGGGTCGGAAGTCACACTTTAAGAGAGTCTAGATATGGGCATTTTAAATAGTATAGTGAAAAATGAGTTTCTGACATTTTCCACCATATGAATAGTTATCTTTTGGCAAACTTACTTAGAAAACAAATTACTAACCCCATTTCCCCTTAAATGATGGTCATGGGATTTACAATAGTATTGTATGATAAAGTTAATATCTAATTCAAATGTTAATCACCTCATTTTAATCAATTTTCATGTTGATTAACAGTAGATTCAACTGCTGAGGGTGCTAAAATGATAATGGCTACACATATCTAAATAGCATGCCTTGACTATATCCATGGATTTAACTTTTTCTTGCATATTATAAAAGCTTTAGCCCGCATTAAAAAGTTAGAAGGGAAGAAAAATGTTGATTACATACTAGGTGGAGATTTCAATATTGACTACAGTAAAAGTTCAAAGGCAAAATAAAGGTTGGAACTTATTGAGGCTGCTTTTAGTATGACTCAATAAATACAAGTACCTACAAGACCATTGTATTCCAGTGCTGTAATAGATCTAATATTCAAAAACATGAAAGATGTTGCAGATGCCAATGTAATAGATGATCTTTTTCATGATGAAGGTCTATCAGAAGCTGATATTGTTGAAAAATCAATAAGTGACCATGTACTGGTATATATTGTACGTAAGCGCATTAAAAGAGCAGGTGGTGTATCAGCAGATTTTATGGCAACGACGTATAGAAAATATAATACAGAGACTATGATTGCTTATATGAAGAGTATGAATTGGGATTTGTTCTTTGCATGTATAGACCCTAATGAAGCTTGGAAAATTTTCTATGATCATTTGATTAAATATTTAGATGAGAATTGTCCAATTAGAAGGAACATATTTAGTCGAGAAAAACCGGAATGGTTAAATCCGGAATTAATTCAGTTGATGAGGGATAGAGATGTAGCGTTCAAAAAAGAGCCAGAAAGACTCATAAAAAAGAAGACAAGGACTTGGCCAAACTATTGAAAAATAGGTCAAATGCAAAGAATAGAAGAGCTACAGTGGCCCAGAAGGGCCAAAAAATAGAAAAGTGAAAAGTGGAAAGTGAAAATCAAAAAGTGAAAAGTGAAAATCAAAAAGTGGAAAGTGAAAATCAAAAAGTGAAAAGTGAAAATCAAAAAGTGAAAAGTGAAAATCAAAAAGTGAAAAGTGCAAACCTAAAAGTGAAAAGTGCAAACCTAAAAGTGAAAAGTGCAAACCTAAAAGTGAAAAGTGAAAATCAAAAAGTGAAAACCAAAAAGTAAAAAGTGGTTTGAGGTTTGAGCTTTGAGGTTTCCACTTTCAGTGTCACGCTGTCAATCTGTCAACAGGTTGTGACAGGTATCTTTTAGCATTGGGTCAGAATTTCCAAAAATGTGATTTTCGGGAATTTGGCAGAAATGGCGAGAAAAAAGGTCAGAAACGAAAAAAGTCAATTTTTTGCGGGAAAATGTCCAATTGGCCGAGAAAAATGGTCAGAATTTCCAAAAATGTGATTTTCGGGAAATCGGCAGAAATGGCGAGAAAAAAGGTCAGAAACGAAAAAAAGTCTCATTTTTTCCGGGAAAATTTCCAATTGGGCGAGAAAAATGGTTAGAATTGCCAAAAATGTGATTTTCGGGAAATTGGCAGAAATGGCGAGAAAAAAGGTCAGAAACGAAAAAAGTCATTTTTTTCCGGGAAAATGTCCAATTGGGCGAGAAAAATGGTCAGAATTTCTAAAAATGTGATTTTCGGGAAATTGGCAGAAATGGCGAGAAAAAAGGTCAGAAACGAAAAAAAGTCTCATTTCTTCCGGGAAAATTTCCAATTGGGCGAGAAAAATGGTTTGAATTGCCAAAAATGTGATTTTCGGGAAATTGGCAGAAATGGCGAAAAAAAAGGTCAGAAATGAAAAAAAGTCAAGTACACTTTTTTGGTACCTTATTTCTGGGCCATTTCCCAGGGCCTATAATTCAGAAATCGCTTGGGTTGAGCATTTGTCCTTCTCTGAACTGGTTCTATGGGTCACTGGCATGAGGCAAATGTAATATCAAAGTGTATAATATAGAATTTACCATTTTGCTATGTGGTCAAACTTGGGAAATACACCTTTCCCTTTGAGCATGAAGGCAGGTTCAGAGAGTTCTCGCCCAGTATTTCTCATTACAATTGGGCCATAATTAATTTTCGGTGTCTATATAACTATGTCAATAGGCATATGTGTTACCATAAGTAAACCAAGATTATTTAGGGAAATATGACTTATTATATCATATTTTGGTTTGGGTTCACCTATCCCACATGGCTATATTTGGGGGTCAAAAGTGCCAATTCTATTTCTGTATCATTTTCAGACAGTCATATTTCCCTAAATAATCTTGGTTTACTTATGGTAACACATATGCCTATTGACATAGTTATATAGACACCAAAAATTAATTATGGCCCAATTGTAATAACAAATACTGGTGGGAGAACTCTCTGAACCTGCCTTCATGCTCAAAGGGAAAGGTGTATTTCCCAAGTTTGACCACATAGCAAAATGGTAAATTCTATATTATACACTTTGATATTACATTTGCCTCATGCCAGTGACCCATAGAACCAGTTCAGAGAAGGACAAATGCTCAACCCAAGCGATTTCTGAATTATAGGCCCTGGGAAATGGCCCAGAAATAAGGTACCAAAAAAGTGTACTTGACATTTTTACATTTCTGACCTTTTTTCTTGCTATTTCTGCCAATTTCCCAAAGATCACATTTTTGGCAATTCTGACCATTTTTCTCGCCAAATTGGACATTTTCCCGGAAGAAATGAGACTTTTTTTCGTTTCTGACCTTTTTTCTCGCCATTTCTGCCAATTTCCCGAAAATCACATTTTTGGAAATTCTGACCATTTTTCTCGCCCAATTGGACATTTTCCCGGAAAAAATTGACTTTTTTCGTTTCTGACCTTTTTTCTCGCCATTTCTGCCAATTTCCCGAAAATCACATTGTTGGAAATTCTGACCATTTTTCTCGGCCAATTGGACATTTTCCCGGAAAAAATTGACTTTTTTCGTTTCTGACCTTTTTTCCCGATATTTCTGCCAATTTCCCGAAAATCACATTTTTGGAAATTCTGACCCAATGCTAAAAGATACCTGTCACAACCTGTTGACAGATTGACAGCGTGACACTGAAAGTGGAAACCTCAAACCTCAAACCTCAAACCACTATTTACTTTTTGGTTTTCACTTTTTGATTTTCACTTTTCACTTTTTGATTTTCACTTTTCACTTTTAGGTTTGCACTTTTCACTTTTAGGTTTGCACTTTTCACTTTTAGGTTTGCACTTTTCACTTTTAGGTTTGCACTTTTCACTTTTTGATTTGCACTTTTCACTTTTTGATTTTCACTTTTCACTTTTTGATTTTCACTTTTCACTTTTTGATTTTCACTTTTCACTTTTTGATTTTCACTTTTCACTTTTCACTTTTCTATTTTTTGGCCCTTCTGGGCCACTGTAAAGAGCACATGATACTTATGTTAAAAGTCAATTGTTAAAACACAAAAATGATCGTAAGAAATTTTGGGAGGAAATTAAGAGGTTATTACCAAAAAATGCAAACTCTGCAAGTCTGAATTTGATAGATGGGGAAGGGGTTGAGATACCCAATGACGGGGCAGCTGAGCATATAAATACTTTCTTTGCAAATGTAGGAAAAAAACTAGCTTCTGAGATACCTGAGTTTAATGGTATATTAGAGATGCAAAATGGCCCTGTTCATAATAATGAGTTACATTTCATTGATGTAACAAAGGAAGATCTAGAAAAAGAAATCAAAGAGATTGATGTAACTAAATCCTCAGGGTTTGATAATCTATCAGCTAAAGTGTTAAAAGAATGTTTGTTAGGGATGGGTGACCATTTTTTACATGTCATTAATCTTTCAATAGCTAGCGGTATCTTTCCAGATAGCTGGAAAATGGCAAAAATAACACCTATACCTAAGGTGAAAAATCCTAGTAATGTTAGTGACCTGAGGCCAATCTCACTGTTGCCTATCACGGGAAAAATATTAGAAAAGTTTATACATAAGCAAACGTCAGCTTTTTTGGAAGAAAATACTCTTCTTACCAGTAAACAAAATGGTTTTAGGGCCAATAGGGGTACTCAATATACGGTGATAAAACTAACTTGTGACATCTTTGAAACACTTAATAGAAATGATTATGTAGGGGCAGTATTTATTGATTACCGTAAGGCATTTGATACAATTAACCATGAGAAATTGCTTGAAAAAATGCCTCTATTTGGATTTTCACAAAATGTTATTAGATGGTTTAGGAGCTACTTAGCAAGTAGGGCTCAAAAAACTATAGCAAACAATGTACATTCTGAATGGTTAGATATCACCTTTGGAGTCCCTCAAGGATCAATCTTAGGGCCATTATTATTCATATTGTATGTCAATGATTTAGCAAAATTGAAGATGGAAAGTAGAATTATGCAATATGCAGATGATACAGTGTTATACGTTTCGGGTAGACTGGTAGATGACATCACTACCAAATTGCAAAGTGACCTCGATATTTTAGTTGATTACTGTGATGCAACTCAGCTGACAATAAATGCAGCAAAGACAAAATTCATGCTTTACACACATGAGGATGGAGTAGTTACTGACTCCTTACAAGTAAAAGGAAAAAATTTGGAAAAAGTAGATAAGTACAAATACTTGGGAATTATTTTAGATCAAAAACTCACTTTTAAATTTGAACTGAATAAAACTGTAAGTAGACTTAATCATAAAATTTGGATTTTGGGCCATTTCAGAAGTTGTTTAGATTTGCACACAGCATTAACTATACTGAAGTCAATGATTTTACCATATGTGGATAACAGTAACTTATTTTTCTCAGCATTAAGTTTTGTAGATCAGAAAAAAATACAAGTATTGCAGAATAATGCCTTGCGAGTATGTTATCAAGTGTATGATCCTGAAGAGGTGCCTGTAAAAAAACTACATGAAGATGCAGGAATTTTGCCAGTTGATCTGAGGCGTAGGTATCTTCAAGGTGTATTGTCATATAGATTAATTTTTATTGATGGGATAACGCTGGTTAATAACCGCAGAACAAGGGCTGCTGATGGGCCTTTAATAAAAATGTACTTATCTCATACGGAAAGGATTAGAAAATGCCCTCCAAATTCAATGAGTCATGAGTGGAATTTAATACCTCCGGCAGATAGAAATGCAGAAACAAAAAGAGCGTTTAAGACCAAATTAATGGCTTTAATAAATAGTTTCTTCAAAAAGATTTGGAGATATGATCTGCAGTTTACCAACGGAGCTGTAGATGACATATATTCTGCCCTCAGGGATTTACCTAGGGTGTAGGTATATAATTATATAGTAGAGACAAATGTGAATTTTAGGTTAATAATACTGAGTAGTTGTAATAAAACAATTATGTCATGTATTAGTGCCAAAGGTGACAATATAGTGGAGTTGTAATAAAACAATTCTACTATTACTATTATTGTTATTATAAAGCAGAGCAACAAGAATGCTGTAGTGTAATATGTATAAGTCATCCAACACCTATTCAAGATTTTATAATTAGAGTTCTTAGTGGAGAAATGTTTGATTGAGCATGGGAGTATAATTGTCATTATATGTGTTTATTTTGAGTGTTTATGGAATTTACAGTTCATGATGAAAGAAAGGAAAATTTTGTACAAAAGTGGAAAATATCAATATTCATATTTCATCTATCCCTCCCCCGTCCCCCAGTAATATCATCCAAAGGATTCTTTAATTCTTTGTAAAAATGAAGCTAAAGGGCGACATTATAATTGAATGATGTTAGTAGAAAATATAGTCATGCATATTGGACCTATTATGTCGTCTTTGTCCAGCTGAGTGTTCAATTGATATCTGCATTAATTTGGAGAATGTACATTCAGTTAAATAAACAATTAAATTGAAAAATTGAAATTGATGGATATTTCATAGTAGTCATTTGGGTCATTTGTGTCAGGTCGCAGACTGCTGGAAGCGCCTTCCAAAGTAAATAATTACATACCTGATTACATGAAATTCATGTAGATTGTATATATTTTACCAAGCAATTGAACTCCAGAATAATACCATTATCTCTTACCTGGACTGAGATATTTTTCCTCCTGGGAACATCATAAATGTCAGTAACATCGTTTGTCTCACGTTCGGTAGATGCAGCTTCCACCCCGTGTGGGTTCTGTATATTTTAGATTAAGGGAAATTTCAGAAATGAATTATGATAGTTGGGGGACAACCTATGTGCATGTGTTGACGGTGGGTGGCTACAGAGAGGAGAATAGAGCAATGGTATAGTCATGACTAATCAAGCACACATTTGTTGGTAGATATTATAGTAATACACAAATTATATGTTGTTGTAGTCAGTGTATGGGCAGGGATAATTGTATTTGGTAAGTGTTGTGAGTGGGAGGAAAAAAGTATTGTATAGAAGACTATTTTGAGTAAAGCATTTTATTGCAGGTACCCCAAGGGGGATTTCATAACTACCGCACAAAATGATATCTCCCTCAAATGAGGCCCAAAAAACTAAAGGTTTGCTTCAGGTCACCCGGCGGACCCTCTCAAAACAGGGCGGACCCTCCGTTTTATTATGCAATTTTGAAGGAATTTCCCTATTTTTGCCCTGTTTTGGTCAATTTTAGGGTCTTCAGAGTGGCTGGCTAGTACTTTTATGTTAAAAAATGAATTAAAAAAAACAACAAGAAAACCTACCGACCCTACATTTTCGTTCCATGTAGCCTGAGACATTAGCTTTTTTTTTGGCCTGACCTGGAATTCTTGCAATTCCATATTTTTAGAAACAGTTCTATTTGGCAAATCATGGTGAGCTACTGAAGATAGAGCTGACAATGGTGAATTCGGAAATAAGGGAGTTTATTGCCAGCCAGCGTCAGGGACCTCTTCTGCTAGAGGTGTGTGGATGCTATTAGTATGGATTATTGTGACACCAGATGACAGCATGATGTTTTATTGGTTCCTATGGTGCATCATTAGTGTTGTAATTCTGGCCCAAGTGGCATACCTATTCAGGGGTCGGACCATATGTGGATCATGAATTTAGCTGTCCAACTACCCTAATCCATCTATCTTTTCTAAATGGAAAAAACATAGATAGATCTAGGTCGAATCGAATGGGTCCGAATCAAATACAACATGGCAGTATTCAATTGGTGGTATGCTTGAAGAACTAAACATCTATTTTTTTTTTCGCAGGGATACACATATGTGACCCGTTTTAACAAAATGGGTCAGAAGTCACACTTTAAATAGCCTAGATATGGTCCCTTAAAGTAGTATAGGGTGGGGGAAAAAAAAGAGGTCTGTACATTTTTCAAACATATTAATTCTAATCTTGTGGAATAGTAAGCTACTTCCCAGATTTCAACTCCCATTATTTCCAAAATGATGGCCATAGGATTTATAATTGCCTTGCATATAATATATGATATCTCATTTAAATGTTGATTATCGCATTTTAATTAATTTCCATTTAATTCAATGAAAGGGTATCAAAAATATTGCCAAAGGGTCAAAACTGGCCAATATACTTCATGTCACATACCAAATGAAAGCTCTTGATGAGCTGTAAACGGATATGGTAATATCATAACATCTTTAATGTGTGACTTTCGACCCATTTCGTTAAAACGGGTCACATTACTCACCTCTGAGGGACGTACAAGTTGCGTTTCGTTGGTGGGCCTGTTGATGTTAACCTGAGCATATTCCAATGGTTCCTCGACAGATGTCATGTCACTGTCAAGCAGCCCCTCAGTCTGCAATAACAAATATGCTCTCTCATAAATAACAAGCAATAAGTGGATCGTATAAATTTCCAATAGGTGTGTGTCCACTATAGAACAAGGAAAGTGGACAATTTCACCTGTTTGAAGTCCAGTAATGTGTATATATTTGGGAATATATTTCCTAGTTATATTGCGCTTTAACAGAAGGAATGCTGTATCTATAAAGCATGATAAATTACTGCTCAGACCGCCCAGGACAGACATGGACAAAGTCTTAAAATAAAATAAAGAGCGTATTGCCCAATTTCTTCACAAAAAAAATCTTACTTGTTTGATTTTAGGAAAAGGGCTTGTCGTTTGCTTTTGACGAATGATAGCTTACATAATTTCTATATATTCAAGATTTTTGTTGTCCACCTGTGTTTACAGGGAGGCAAAACATATATTTCATATTTGTATACAAATTCACGTTTTGAAGGATGACATACAGCCTTACAAGTGCTAGTGGACACAGGCCTATTGATGATCAGGGAGAAAAGATATGACAGGTTTTTGTAATAATTGTTTGCTGTATCAGCGCACCGCAAGATGAGGTATAATGATTAAAAGGCCATTATGTTGTATTGCCTGTCTGCATTTTAAACAGCATATCATTCTGTGCAGCATATTTTCAGAGCTGATAATTTATGGTTAGTGTGTTGAGTAAGTTTGGTTGTTTTGTATGAATCAAAAGTTTCTCTCTACGTTTTACCAAAGCAGGCACATAATTCACTATTCCAATCTAACAAGTGTCTACTGTCCAATTTTAACATGAATATAAACAATGTATACGTTGCCACTAAATTAAAGTGCTAATGCTGATAATGAGTTCACACATCTAAATAGCATACCTTGACTCGTGGCTCAGGTACAGCATAGTAGTCATTGGGGTTGTTTGCCTGAGACTGAAGATTGGTTGAAGCTCCTTCCCGGGTGCTTAATTTCTGTATATTGGAATTACTTATGTGGTTAGACTTTTCAATTACTACCATTTAGCTCAACTATGAACTTTTAAACTTCCCATATGTGAAGTTTGATTAAAAATGGGCTAATAGGTGTTAGATATATAGACAAAGGCCCATGGCCAGGGGATATTTTGGTATTGTTCCCCCCGAGGTGGGGGTGGGGCAGTAACCCATTCAACCGCAGGCTTAGTGGAATACGCCCCATCCCGACCGAGGGGGAACGATACCAAAAATCCTCTGACCATGGGCCTTTGCCTTTATTTTATGGTTTTTATTCTTTAAAATATGTTTAATTGCATATAAGAATTTTAAGAATGATGATGTCATAGGCCATGTGATACGGGGACATTGTATCCCATGGGGGCATGAGATGCGGGATTTCTAGTACTTAAGCATAGTGATCATTGTATCCACCATGAGATAAAACATGAACCTAATCCCTGACAATCAAAGACTTGCAAAATAAAGATCATATACATTCTGTTAATTTTAAAATATCATATTTAACATGGTACTAATTTGTGAGCAGGCAAGCAAAAAGGGTAATCCTAGGGGAAATCGAAGATTGAAATTTGTGTTCTGACTTTAAAATGGTGTATCACATGCTTAGCTAGTGTAGGGGCTAGGGTTATACGGGTATGTTATATGACGAGTGCTGTTGGATGTTGTGTTGCGAGCTCAGTCCGAACCCTTCAGTCCGACGGTAGGTGGCAGCACCTACCTCGGGCTTGGGGTATGGACAGAGGTCGCTATAGGCTTCCGGTCTGCGTGTGCGCGCGCAGGCTGGCTGCCTATATATACCCAGCATCTGGCGGTACTCGTCGGTTACTCTGAGCCACGCTGGCAAGGAGACCCTGTGATCAATACGGCTGATTAGCCTACTGACCCGTTCCGAACTCTATAGGGAGTTCGCACACATAGATACTGCTTGTCTAGGTTCTCTGAATAAACCTGATTTGCAACCTGTAACACTTGATCCGAACTGTGTCGACTTTGTTCTTTAATTGATACTCTACCAATATCATAAAGAGACAAAGTATCGTTTATTACACTGGTGCCGTGACCAGTTCTGAGTGAAACGCAGGTTAGCCTGTGCAGTAGCACAGACCTCCTGCTCTGGACGGAGCAGCGAGGTCTCCCGATGAGGCGTCAGCCTCATCCCCGGAGGGGTTAGATGCCGTGAAGGAGGCAGATACCCGCAGGAGTGCGAATGTTCCATCCAGGACAAGCGCATTTTTGGGACACCAGGTTCCCGGAATAATGAATTACTCATTAGATGAAATGAGCCTGTCAATGTTCAACGTTGGTGGGTCAAGATCAGCCGCTCCGAATCCACGGAGGGCTACTATCTTGGAGGAACGTCGTTTCGACGACATGAGAGAGGCCAGAATACAGGAGCGTGTGCAAATGGCCCAAATGGAGTTGTTGACCATTCAGAAACAGTCGAATGAATGGAAAAGCAGTCTGATTGCATTGGAAGGTGCAGTCACACATAGAGCTTCCAAAATCAAGGAGAAAGACGCAAGGCTTTCAACTTTGTTGGAGGAGAACGAGAAGCTGGTGCAATCACTTAGCAGGGTTCGAGTGGAGTTCGATCAGAAACAAGCTGATCTACAGGGACTCCGTTCCGACTTTGTTCAGGCGAACACTGATCTGAATCAGATTTGTGCGGCCCGAGATGCCGTCATCCATGAAGCAGAGGAGACCCGATCAGAACTTGTTCGGGACACTGAAGACTTACGGGAGGCTCGCCAAAGTCTACTGTTAGAATGTGACATTCTGAAGGCAAAAAGAACTTCTTTGGAGAAATTTTTGTCAGAGACCAGGGAAAGTATACAGGATAGCAGTACCTCGTATGCTTCCGCTGATAATGACAGTCCGAAAGGTCCTCATTACAGGAGTTTTACAGACATCCCAAATCTTCCTATGGGACGTGGGATGACTGTAGAAGGTGCCTTGTCTACTTCAACGCCAGGACGACCACTAAAGGTTGGCCGAGCAAGGGGTAGAGGTAGGGCGAGTGATTACTCACCTAGGGTGGGTATCAGTGGTATCCGGCCAATTCCGAAGCAGGTCTTTTCGGCTCCGACGGGTGTAAACACGGCGGGCAGGGGAAGGTCATTATCGGAGTTGGTGCGAAGTCCACGTTCTCAGTTGAAACTGGATGAGCAGCAACTGGATTCGGAACGCTTGAAGAAAGCATCCGAACAAGATAAGGCGGCCAAGACCGACTTAACTCCCTCGAGTTTGTCGCAATGGCGAGAATGCCAAGCAAACATACTGTTCAATGAACAGAAAAACTTGGAATTGGAGAGGCGAGATGTGTATCGCAAGCAGCAGGCTGCTCTTGAGCAGCAACAGGAACGCATGAAGGAAAGTGCAGCCCTCGCTGAGGAATTAGCAGAGCAGGAGGCGGCGGTTTTGAGAGCTCGACAAGAAGGGCTCCGGGCGGCCGGTGAAGCTGCGAAAGCTAAATTGGCGGAGGCACAGCAAGAGGAGGAGGCTGATAGACAGGCCAAGGAACTGGAAAAAGAGAAAGCGGCGCATCAGCGATTGCTTGCTCTGGCTCAGCAGTGTCAGTATATGACTGACCAGGAGAAAAACTGGTGGTTCGCTCAAGGTGTGGACCCCACTAAGGATTTGGTGTCGTATGGTACCTACCAGACCTATCTGGAGAGGCAGAATAACGTGCCTACCAGAGGCGCTACTCCGGGGACGACTCCGGGCACAAAGAGTCCGAGGAGGGCTCCAAGGAGAACAATTCTGAGTACAGAGTTGCAAGAGTTGTACGATACAAACCCAGCAATAGCTGGGATCGGATTGCACAACGTGGGTACAGAAAAGGACGCCTCGGCTTCCATTTCTAAATGCCTGGCGATAACCTCTAAGATTAGGGGGTCATCCAACGCTGCTAGACGCATTGCTAGCGAGCCTTTTCCCTACTGGCAGAAAAACTCTTGGGAAGAGTGGTTGGGAGCCACCGTTGAGGACATCAACCTCAGTGGGTGGGATCAACAGGATGCAATTCCTTATGTCTGTAAGGGATTGCGCTTGGGAGATGGCCTGATGGCCGTGGAGCAGTGGAAAGATGAATGCGGACCCCGCGGCACTTTCAAACAACTGGTAGAGATCGGAACTATCCTATACGGAGACTCCGCTCGGATTGACCCGATGGTTGCTTTTAAGAAGCGAGTGCAAGGCAAGCACGAGGCCCCGAGGGTTTTCGGACTTGCACTGATGAGACTCCTGAAGAAGGTACATCCAGCTTCAGGAATCCATGATGCCTTATTCTCTAAGGAACTGTTCTCTCAGTTTGTTGCTGGACTGAGGGACCCAGAAATACAACATGTGGTGTATGATACCTGGAGAGCTGATACGTCATTAGATGACCTTTTTAAGGCCATCGACATACATGCTCTCAAGAAGTCACTGTTAGGGGACCGGGTGCCCACCCGGGCCTCGGCCATTATAGAGTGTTCTCCGGAGCAGTCTGATGGTTCGGGCAGTGAGGAAGAGGGGGCGATAGCTTCGGCAGCTCAGTTTAAGAGGAATGGGAATTCCTCTAAAACGCCGTGGAAGAATAGGAAGCCGGAAGGGGGTGGAAACCCTCCTCCGAAGAAGGAATCATCGGACCCAAAAGCTCCGATAATGGACGCAGCGTTTTTTACATCGCTGTTTGAGAAGATGACGACTTCCATTCAGGGGGCTACACAGCCTAACAGGAGGAAGATCAATCGGCGGACCG
Organism: Harmothoe impar; assembly: GCA_947462335.1. Taxonomy (NCBI): domain Eukaryota; kingdom Metazoa; phylum Annelida; class Polychaeta; order Phyllodocida; family Polynoidae; genus Harmothoe; species Harmothoe impar. Next base: position 57,759,386 of record OX381717.1, read on the forward strand.
CCAAGTGCTATAGGTGCCTGGAGATCGGTCACTTTGCTGCGGAGTGTACGGCTCCGACTCCGAAAGTTCCCGGAAAGGAGGGAAACTAGAGGGGGTGGTCCGAGAAGGCGAGCGGACGACCCCTGCATATGATGTACGCCAACATACCAGAGAGGTAGAGCCTAGTGAAATTCCGAAGGCAGGAAGGGAATCAGGGGTGGCTTCGAGCTTGAGGGGCTCGGATGCCGGCCTGGTTAACATTCCAGTCCAACAGTTGCCCGGCAATGAGGCAGGGAGGCCCATTACGGATCGGAACGAGGAAGTTGCGGCTGTCACAGACACCGTGTGGGTAGGGAGTACCCAGCTTTCCCCGGATCATCCATGTTTCGACCATTTGAAGAAACATGGCCTTGATTTGGCTGCTCCGAAGGATTTTAAACGCTTTACTGTAAACCCGTCTCCGCTGGGGGGGAGGCGGTGGTATGTGTCTGTTACTGTGGCCGGTAGAGCGGGCGAATTTTTAGTAGATACGGGAGCTAGCCACTCCTTTATCTCCTCTAACTTCTATGCTCTTATGCCGGATAGTCGTGATAACTTCAAAACGAGGGTAAACGCCTGTTCGGCCGACGGGTCAAGTATGCAGACGTATGGGCGCGCGTTCATACCGCTCCGAATTGGAGGGAAGGAGTATGTGGCTTCTCCCACCATTGCGGATATTGCAGACGACGGTATACTCGGATTGGATTTTTCGGCGTTGTATGACGCGGTCCTGAATCCGGGTACAGGGGTACTCCTGATAGAGCACCCGTACCGTGCGGTAGAGCAATGTGTGCTCCGACAAGTGTCGACAGTGGCAACGGTGGTCCAAACTGTAAAGATTCCTCCCGGACAGACGTGTGACGTGCTGGTCCGAAGCAAGGGGCTTAGGAGAGAGGAAGAGGCAGTTGTGGAGCCGGATGTGGCCATGTTGGGTAGTATCGGTTTGACGGGCATGGACACCCTGGTGGGTGATGGTGCTTGGACCGTTGTGCCGGTTTCTAACCCCGGGTTGGAACCGAAGTATCTAAGGAAAGATACAATACTGGGGAAGGTGTTCACCAGTGAGGCAGCGATGCCTGCTGGACAGGTGAGCATGAAGGGTGACCCTTCTCCGACCGATCTGAGTGAGGGACTTGAGAAAATGATCTCCGAAACGGATTTGACGGATCGGAGGGATCTCGATTCCCTAAGGAGGCTGGTAGTGAAGTATCAGGATGCATGGCAGGTGGAGGGGGAGCCTTTGGGCCGAACCGACAAAGTGTTGCATTCTATCAATACGGGTGATGCACAGCCTTTCAAGATGCCTTACCGACGCTTGCCTTTGGGTAAGAAAGCGGTGGTAGAGGAACAAGTGAAGACCATGTTGGAACAGAAGGTGATCGTGCCTAGCACTAGCCCCTGGTCCAGCCCGGTCCAGATGGTTACTAAGAAGGACGGGTCTATCCGATTTTGTATCGACTATAGGCGCCTGAATGGGGTAACCAAGAAAAATGCATATCCTCTCCCCCGGATTGATGAGACTCTGGACTCCTTGGGTGGGAACCAATGGTTCTGCACCCTGGATTTGCAGTCCGGATATTGGCAGATCGGGATGAAGGAGGAGGATAAGGAGAAAACGGCTTTTACAAGTCACATTGGACTGTATCAGTTTGAGCTGAGGCCTTCGGGTTGTGCAACGCCCCGGCCACTTTTGAGGCTATGATGGAAACTCTTCTGAGTGATCTGTTGTGGCGCAAATGTTTGGTATACTTGGATGATGTTATTGTCTTTGGCAAGACTTTTGAAGAGTGTGCGTTGAACCTCGGAGAGGTTTTGGAGCGAATTCGGTCCAATGGCTTGACATTAAAGCCGAAGAAATGGGAACTTTTTCGGAAGTCCATGGTCTATTTGGGCCGGATCATCTCCACCGAAGGTGTGCAGGCTGATCCGGCTAAGTTGGAGACTGTGGAGACTTGGGAAGTTCCAAAAGGACCAAAGGATATCAGATCCTTTTTAGGGTTCTGTTCCTATTACAGGGACTTCATCCCCGGATTCTCTAGGGTGTCTCAGCCATTACAACGGTTGAGTCATTGGACTCCGGGGAGGAAAAAAGAACCCTTCCCATGGGGGATGGAACAGAATGAAGCCTTCAAAGAGATTAAGGCGTTGTTCCGAACCACCCCGGTGCTGAGATACCCTACGGAGAAGGGGCATTTCATCCTTGACACTGATGCGAGCAATGAGAGCATCGGGGCCGCATTGTCCCAAATCCAGGACGGAGTAGAGGTCCCGCTGGCGTTCGCTAGTAACAGTATGAACAAGGCACAGAGAAATTATTGTACTACCAAGCGAGAGCTGCTCGCAGTAGTGGTGTACACGAAGAAGTTTCGGCACTTCTTATATGGAGGGAATTTCACACTCCGTACCGATCATTCGGCCTTGAGATGGCTTCTTAATTTTAAGGACGCCGAGGGAATGATTGGTCGGTGGTTGAATCACCTCAGCGAGTTCGGACTGGAAAACTCTCATATCCAGCACCGAGCAGGCACGAAGCATATTAATGCTGACTGCCTGAGTAGACGTCCGGTACGCCGTTGTGTGCGTCCGGAGTGTGGGGATTGTGGTGCTCACAATGCTGTGGTAGCGAGTGTGCGTTTGCCTTATGATGGGTTGTTGCAAAACCTGTTGGATTGGTCCACCGACACTATAAGGACGTACCAGATGGCCGATCCTACCATAGCACGACTGAGGGAGCTTGTCCCTACTGGGGTCTGTCCAGTGAGACCCGAAATATCGCTGGAAAACCGTGAAATGCGACGTTTCTTGGCTCAGTTCCACGAACTGGAGGTCCGAGACTCGTTGTTGTGCAGGTGGAAGACTTGTCCCGGAAAGCGGAGGGTGTTACAAATGGTAATCCCTGCTGCTATGAGGAAAGACATCCTGTACTACTGCCACGGCCATTCCACTAGTGGGCATTTCGGAAAGAAACGCTCGTTGGAAAGGCTAAGCCGGAGATACTACTGGCCCGGCATGTCAGGCGACCTTTTGAGGTGGATCGAGACCTGTCCGGCCTGTTGTTTAGGCAAACCTGGTCCTGGATTAGGAAAATTGCCACTGCAACAAGAGCTATTCGGAGTGAGATTTGCTCGAATAGCTGTGGATATTATCAGTGGAGTCAAACCAACTCCAAAAGGTAATACGTGTATGATGGTGGTCTCGGACTACTATACGAAATACACCCGAGTGTACCCACTCGAGGATCATACCGCTGCTACTTGTGCGGAAGCATTGGTGAAGGGGTGGATCCTCCATTTGGGGGCTCCTTTGATGTTACATAGCGATCAAGGGAGAGAATTTGAGTCCAAACTATGGGCAGCTATGTGCCATCAGTTGGCTATATGCAAAACTCGGACCAATCCGTACCGACCACAGTCCGACGGGCAGGTGGAGCGGTTCAATCGGACCTTGATCCAGGTTTTGAAGCCATTAGTAAACTCCCATATGGATGATTGGGATGATCAATGCGAATTTGTGGTGCATGCGTATAACAATACGGTCCACACTTCGACAAATTGCACACCGAACCTCTTGGTGTTTGGAGAGGACTTGATCATGCCGGCGGATTTGGTATTCGGGGTGGTAGGGATCAGTCCGGAAGCACCATGTACGGTGCTATTTGTGGAATCTCTACGGGAGAGGTTCAAATTTGCCTACGAAACAGTTAGGGCTCATTTGCTCAAAGCTGCGAATTGGCAGAAGGTGGGTTATGACACCGGATTGAAGTTGCGACGATTCGTAGTGGGGGATAGAGTGATCCGCCTACACGAACCGCTCTGCAACGTCAAACTGGCGAATAACTGGGATGGACCACACACTGTGGTTAAATGTATCAGTCAAACGACTGTGTTGATTCAGTCTGAAGCAGGACGCATCCGGACGAGCCATGTGGCTCGGTTGCGTGCTTGGGCTGGAAGGGAGCTCACCCCGGAAACGGAGGTGGAGAAGGGAACTTCGGACGCTAAATTTGTACCTTTGGAGGGGGTGTCAGTGGATACCCCTAAGAGAGTGGTACAAAAGAAGCTCCGGAATACCGTGAAAAAGAAAGTCTCGGCAGGCGAAGGAAGAAGGGCACGGAAAACTAAAATCAAGGCTGGAGTTTTAGTTAAGAACGAGTGTCCTTCGGCCAGGTTACGAGAGGTGGACGGGAAACCCGTTCGGCGAAGCCCAAGGCTGGTGGCTAGAGGGGCCGTAACCTAGCTTGTTTACACAACGAGTGTGGTGTCCTGTGTTGTCCTATATGTTATATGTATGTTACCAACAGGGGCGCTCAAAGTCAATATGAAAAGAATGTAAGAGTGCTCCCCGAGGGTGGTGGACGGATAATCCGGTGGGGTCATCTTCGATTTCCCATAAATATCCACTAATACTCCTGATGAGCTCTTTATTCGAAGTATATTTTGACTTTTGTGAGCCGCCTACGTAGCAGTGTGATCCCCCGAGCCCGAGCTGCGGGCGGGAAAGGTCGTGACCTGATTAAACAGTAATTGGGTCACACCGGGTAACGGGATCGCGTCCAATCACGCGAGACGCTGCGCATGCGCTTTGTTTTAAAGACAAAAGCGAGGGAACGCCATATTGATTTTGGGCTCGCCCCGGTCAATAGCGGTGTTGGTCGGCAGCGTGGAAGTTGGTGTTTTGGGCGGCTAGAAGAGGAGAAAAGTCAGTTAAAGAGTTGTAAGCAGTGAGTACTCTTTCCTGGTGCGTCTGAGGCAAAGAGGGAGACGGGGAACTAGTGTTTTCCCCGTCAAACTCCCGTCGAAAGACACTTTGACGAAGTGAGGATGGCCGAGCAACAGCTCCGTCAATCCGAACTTTCCGGACACTCCGAGGTGGCATCCGCCACCGAGGAGGCAATGGATGCTCAGAGCCCTAGTGGTGATGAGTTGAGCCAGACACTGTCGGAACTCCGTGTAGATCCGGCCGTGTCCCCGATCCGAAAGTCCCCGTCGCCGGACGGCAGCGAGGACTCCGGAGTGCTGCGAGGACTCGCCTACACCCAGGTAGCGGTGGAGCCTTCCGAGACGACTGCACGTCCCTCCCGGATATGCAGTCTCAGCATATCACCGAACCTCAAGCAGACGGTTGCTCGCAAACTGTCTATGGGGAGTGGAAGTGATTCCGACACTTCACGTCTGAGGACGCGCGGTGGGAAGGGTGCTACCCGAGATCGGTCCAAGTCGGCCGATACTAAGGCTAGCACTAAGGCTATCAAACACTCTGGTGTGGGAAAGAAGCCTCCGGGAAAGGACGAGCCTAAAAAGCCCGCTCTGAAGAAGGAAAGTACTGTGAGTACAAAGAAGCCGGGTTCCAAGGCTGCCACTGCAGCGGCCTCCAAGGATCCGAAGACGGTAGACCCCAAGGCTCCTGCTACGAAGGCGCCTAAGGGTCAAAAGAAAGCTGATCCGAAGCCTGGAGCTAAGGACCAGCCAGGGAAGGGGCCGACGTCTGACAGCACGAAAACTGTCAAGACTCCGGGTCCCAGTAAGTCCAACCTACCGATTCCGGCCAAGGGGAAAGGTAGTGGGAAGGCAGTTGTAACCACAGCTGCTCCGACCTCAGCCGTTGACGTGTTGTCCTTCTCGCGAGGGTTAGACAACAGCTCAGCAGTAGCTGCTACAGCCGCTGCGATGGCTGGTACGAAGGGACATGGGGGAGCCCGTCCTAAAACGGTAGTTCCCCCCGAGGCACCTCGGACCGAGGAAGCTATGGATACAGCATCCGCAGCCCATACGGTCCAGGTAGTGCAGGATGTGCTGTCTGGCATCACATTCAACCTCCCGACTCCCCTGGAGCCAAGGAAGGAGGTACCCGTTCGGGTGGAGTTACCTCTTCCAAAAGAGGTACCCGTCCGAGTGGATACTCCTCCACAGTCGACCGAGCCTGCTCTGGAACCATCCAATACCATGGACATTTCAGAGGAAGCCGGGAAACTGGATCAGGCTGCAGGTGGTGGTCCGACTGGATCGGGGGTGCAAATCCTCGCTCCACATCGCCATGACGCATGGGATAAGGAGGAAGCCGACGTCCCATCCCTGCTCCGAGGTGCTATCATCGAACAGATGAGCGCCACAGAGGTCAGATCCTTCGATCTGTTCCAAATGCGAACCTTCCGGGGGCTGGACGAGTTGTCTGCCAGGTTCCCGGCTTGGTTCCCAGATCGCCTAACGGCTGCAATGGAGGATCTTACCAAACATTCAGAGACGGCTCGCTTAGTTGCTGAGTCCGAGGGACGTCCCGAACTTATCGCGGCCTTGGAGTACGACCTGCAAACTGCAGCGGAATTCAAGACCGTGCATAGCCGGCGGGAGAAGAGGAGACATCTGACGCCAGCAATGAAGCTGGCTCGGAGTATGGAGCAGAAGACCAAAGAGTCCATTCTGGATGCCACTCTGGAGGGTGAAATGATCCAACAGAACACAGCCGCGGCTAGGTCTGCAGACACTAGTCAAATGGAAAAGGCCAATCGGAGGGACCAATACCTACGAGAGACCATCAAGGTGACCTCTCGGAAGGGGGGTCGATCCGACGAGGAGGTAGAAGCGGTTCTGAAGGGATTGGATGAAAATTCTCTCCCGGACGACGAACTTCAGGTTCTGGTCCGGAATGCACTCCGAGCCAATGCTGCAAGTGGGTTTAAATATTTTAAACCCATGTGTGTGAATGACTGTGTCAAGGACAAACGGGCCTCACACATTCCGGAAGAGGTGGGTCCTGACGGTCTCTCCGATGACGAGGAGTGGATTAAGACCGATCCACTCGAGAAGTCGGTACAATTGTACCACTTTGAGCTCCTGGACAAGGTTCGCAATGGTAGTACCAAGTACCATTCAATCTTCCAGAAAGCTAAGTTGGCATGGGCTATGTCTAGATGGCATCCATTTAGCAAGTGCCCCTTTGAGCCTTGTCTCAACATCGACGAGACACTGGAAACGCCCCGAACTTGGCCTAGCAAGGTTCGGTACGCAAGACATGTGACCCGCTTTCATTTGCGTCACTACATGCGGTATGACTGCTTGAGTGTGGGTCCAAAGCAGAGCAAGGGTTGTCCGAATGGTGGCTGGTTCTACACGAGAGCCGATATCATCAGGCATCTTGCTAAGCAGCACGGGTTGGCTCTGGATGTCGCAGCGGAACGCATCCAGACAGCCCATCAGGAAGTCTACGCCCACTTCCCTCCACAAGTGGGCCGGAACGAGAATCTCGAGGTGGATTTTGGCACCAACGAGAGAGGAAAGGTCCGGGTGTTTTACAAAGTAAACCCGGACGGCAACTACAACCGGGTTCCGGAAGGTGAGCTCTTCGATGAATTCGAAGAGTACCAGAAGCGTACCAGCACGCGAAAGGTGCGGCACGCTCAGAAGAGACCTAGTGGGTCTTCCGAGCAGGCCAACTCTAAGAAGGCCAAAACGGATGAAAGGAAATCCGTTATGGAGAAGGCGGATCCGGGCTATAAAGGACCGGCATTCACCTCTCATACGACTGACTGGAAAAAGGGTCCCCAGGGCAGGCCACCTCGGTCTGATCCGGAGGATCCGAACTCCAGCACGATGGGGTCCTTCGCGGAGGAGTTCCCCGAGAGTAACCTGGTTCCGGGTGAGGAGTCGCAGACTCTAACCCAGACCGGTAAGACCAAGGCTCCGGCAAAGAAAACGCCGAAGCCAGCTCAGACCCCGGATCTCCCACCCGAGACCGCAGAGGAGGGGCGTCTAGTCTTGCGACTGAACCGCCCTCCTTCGTTCCCTCCCGCCGACTTCACTTCCTATGAAGCCGGACAGGAGGCCTTCGGTCAATGGCAAGACAATTTTCATCGGTTGCTTGCTGGCCTGAGTCAGGAGGTGGCGATGTTGTCGTTAAACACGGTGCATCATCTCCATCAGAGGGAGGTCGCTACCCAGAAGGCAGCGGCTGCGGAGTCCGTACAGGAAGAGCGTGAAAACGCTCGGACTGAACGATGTGCTGCTAAAACCGAGAGGAAGAAGCAGAAGCTGGCAGTTAAGAACGCCGAGGAAAAGCTGGACCACGAACGTCGTCGGTTCCGGGACTGCTTCGCGCATGAGATGCACGAATGGGATGGAACTCGGGCTCAAATCGAGCTCTGGCTCCAGGAGCTGACTCTAGCGGAAGCAGCGTCTGACTCCGAGGAGGAAGAGGAGCCGGCTCAACCCGGTTCCGGAGACGAATCGGGCTAGATCATCTTATTCTAGGAGCCGATTAGGAGAAAAGGGGGGGTATCCTAAGTATACCAACCCTACAAGCAAAACCCTGAGGAAGGGTTTAAGAGTGTCCGAGCAGAGGAACGCGGCAGGCTGGCTACGCAAGGATCCAGTCTGCCAGGTGGTACTGACGGAGGAGGACAAGGAGATCCGGAAGGGACGCTGAACTCGGGATTGGAGCACTTTACCAACATGGATCCGATACAAGATGTTTTTTTATATAAACTATGGACATCAGGACCGAGTGCTCCTAATTATAAGTCCGAAGATCGCCTGGAGGCAGGACTAGATTTTTTTTTCTCTCTATTTATCATCTAAAAAGCTCCCGAGTATGAGCTATGAACTTTCTCGTTCCGGTGAGTAAGAGCTGAACGAAGTAGGTTCTGAAAGCCGGGCGGAATGCGACACCATCAACAGAGGATCCGGATCTTCGCTACAACACCACGTATGATGTCTTTTTGTAATAATACTTTAACATGTCTTTATAACCTTAAAAGAAGTGATATTGTTTATCACTTATAAGTATTATTCATTACGAGTTTAATTAGCTCGGGGTCCTGAAGGGACGAAATTTTTTTACTGTGATATTGTACTTTTTCAAGTGTTTGTATACTATATGTATAGATTAACTCCATCTATCCTAGGGAATGGGGCGTAATTTTCATTACGGTCTATATGTGTAGAAATGTGTGTAATTAATACCTTTTTGTGTTCAACAGTATACGTCATATTGTTTGTAAGGTATAACTTTAATAAACCCCTAAGGTGGTATTTATAAGATAATGCAAGTCCGAAGTGTTTTCGGACTTTAACCTTAATTAATTTTTTACCTCCCGGTTATTATCTGGTAGGGGGTAGTGTAGGGGCTAGGGTTATACGGGTATGTTATATGACGAGTGCTGTTGGATGTTGTGTTGCGAGCTCAGTCCGAACCCTTCAGTCCGACGGTAGGTGGCAGCACCTACCTCGGGCTTGGGGTATGGACAGAGGTCGCTATAGGCTTCCGGTCTGCGTGTGCGCGCGCAGGCTGGCTGCCTATATATACCCAGCATCTGGCGGTACTCGTCGGTTACTCTGAGCCACGCTGGCAAGGAGACCCTGTGATCAATACGGCTGATTAGCCTACTGACCCGTTCCGAACTCTATAGGGAGTTCGCACACATAGATACTGCTTGTCTAGGTTCTCTGAATAAACCTGATTTGCAACCTGTAACACTTGATCCGAACTGTGTCGACTTTGTTCTTTAATTGATACTCTACCAATATCATAAAGAGACAAAGTATCGTTTATTACACTTAGCTAGTCCACACAGGGAGGAAGTACTGGCCCCTAGGGGAAGATGGGGGTATTCAAAAACATCCAGACCATGAATTTTCCATACCACATACTAAAACCACAATTATCATAAGATATATGTAAAATATATGTAAGATATTTTTATCAAACTTTATGAAATGGTTTTGTCCATAAATTCCATTATAAAAGAGATATTTGTGACCCGTTTGAACGAAATGGGTCAGAAGTTGCAGATATAAAATGTTCTGATATTGCCTGACTCGTGTACAGCCCATCGAGAGCTTTCATTTGATATATGGCAAGTGGTATATTGCCCTATATTTACTCTTAGGCAATATTTGTGATACTTTTTTGTTGATTTAGATGGAAATAAATACAATTGAAGATCCCCTGGCCATCATTTTGGGGGAAATGGGAGTAGAAATTTGGTTTTTAACTTAGTTTGCCAGAAGATAACTATTCATATGTTAGAAAAATGTCAAAAACTCATTTTTCAAAAACAATATTTTTTTCACACTATGCTACTTAAAATTGCCATAGCTAAGCTTTTAAATGTGCGACTTCCGACCCATTCCGTTAAAATGGGTCACATTTATATTCTGATTTCAGCGTTAGATGCCTTATGGATCCCTTTATTGACACGAATTACCTTTATTACATTTAAGAATAAAAGAACAGTTTCCATGGCAACCAGAAATAGGTCAACTTAGGGGAAAAAAACGTTCCAAATAAGGATATAACACGTTCCAAATGAGGATATATTCCCTCAAAATAGAATGTTCTGATAGGCAAAATCAGAAGCAGCATAAAAAGTTCACCCAAGATACATTTTAAATTACTTTAAGTATTTTCATCAGTATCTCCCTAAATATTAGCTCTAGAGCATTTTGCCTTTTCCCCTCGGATTTCCCTTCTGCCTGCCTGCTCACATTTCTCCATTTCAAAAGTAATAAGGATTTACTTGCATTACTTACACTATGAGCACTAGAGCTATTTGTCTAGTTGCACTGCATAAAACATCCAATTAATCTATTAATTAATGAAATATCTAAAGTACATTAAAAGCCATGTTTCCAGCTGCTTAAGTTGCTTCAAGCTGCTGAAAAGTCGGCAATTAAACATATCTAAGCATTACTTAAAGTTGATCAAATCAGAGAGTTCTCCAGTGGTGGAAACATTCTTTGTCTAACCTGGACCGAAGGCTTGTTCTTCACGGGTATGGCATCACGTTCAGCGAGGTCATGTGTCTCAGTCTGAAGACTGTTATAAACTCCTTCCACTGTGGAAAGAGAAATAAGGGTTGGTTTGTTGCATAAAGACATATTGTATGTAGCCTAAAGACATTTGTGGCTTAAACACATTTTGGACTAAAGACATTTGTGGCCTTAAGACATTTGTAGTCAAAAGACATCTGTGCTTTAAAGCCTTATTTGTAGCATAAAGATCCGAGCAGTGTATTTATGCATCAAATTGATATCAATTTGTAGTCTAAAGACTGATTTGATTTCATATGATATATAAATTATTATATTTGATAAGGTGAAAAACGATGTTTGACATGCATAAGGTTGACATGCATACTGACTACACAGCAATGAATAAATTTCCTGACTTTATCACCTCAATTTCAGAGAATAATTAATGATTATAGTAACAGTACAACACTGGCGACAGGGAAAAGAAATCATTGTGATATTACAAGGTGGGATGGGAAGAGGAGCAAAAAATGTCGTGCAGAGAAACCATGTTTAATGCACCTCTCATATAATATGTTATATAATCTAGTAGATGCAATATGACTGCTCGTTTTATATATAATTAAAAATATACAAAATACCAGAAGGCTGTACAGAAGAACAATGGAACTACATCTTAACAAAGGGCAAGCCATATGCTGTTAAAACACACCCAAAGCAAATCAACCCTAAAGAGCTACTAGCTTGTATAAAGGTTTGAATTTGTCCAATTTACCTTGATTCTGAACGAATAACTCACCTCCAGTGGCCGAAGAGATGACTGTGCCTTTTGGGTGTTTATTTACTCCTGAAGATTGAAAACATTCATTAAGAGATATCAAAAGTGGATGATTTTGCACTACTCAGACCTCTACGGGACTCAGAAAATAACAATTTTGCTACATGGTCCAGTGAGGGTAATTTACATTCATATTCTATCCTCTAAAAGGAATCCCAGATATTCAGACACCTTTTTAAGAAGTGGATCTGGGAGGAGCGTTTAAGGTCCTCCCATTTATTATTATGGCGACAGTTACTGCATCTCCTCACCCGATGCAGTGGCTCCCCCTACGTATATCCTAACACACTACCCTTGATGTCACACTCTCTGGCTGGTCGTTCTTCCTCACCTCCACAGCCAGGGTTGGTGGGCAAGGTTCTCCTCCTCTCCTCCGTCCTCACCTCTGTTTACCCACCCACCCACACCTTTTCTCTCATCCTTCACAATCAAACCTCATAAAACATGATTTATTTCATCCCACATAAATTGGTCAACCTTAACAACCATACCCAATGTTTAATCTCCTCAAAAACCTTTTAATAACTTTTGTATACAACTATTAATGCACTAAGCTGACTACTATATCATGGCATATAGATGCCGGGTTTTGAATAGGAGCCACCCTTCAGTGACTACAAAGGGATTGTGTTGTATTGTATACCCTGGATTAGAGATGGTGTTTGCTTTATAATTAACAATATTTGATAAATAGTGTGCTTGCTAAGCACGAGAAATAATTAATTGTATTCAAAATAACGACTATGTTACTACTGCAAGTTGGTTTTGTTATATTATCAGAGGCCTTTTGATATAGGTATGTTTTTTTCCCCTTTTTCCTGGGGAGGGGGGTGCCCTAAAGCAATTGCTGCCGGGCCTTGAGTAGCTGACTCCCTTTTTTAGGAGCCAGGGGTACACAGGTGGAAGACTGCCCGGATTTACAAGACAGCCTGGACAACCCACCCAGGCTGGTAATACAGGTCGTTCAGGCCTGGTAATTAGGGCCGTTCTGGTACAGCATTGGGATTTTTGCTATAGCTTTTGTATAATCACCTTTGCGATTTTTATATAATATTTGCGAAAAATAAAGGCCCCTAAAGTAAATAGATCAATATGCAACCTTTTCTCTTATGGATGCATTTAGTGCCTAGTACATTGCATTTATGAGTAATTATAAGTTTAAATCTGTATATTGTCTTGTTTGGCAAGAGTAGACCAGGGCACAGAGGGAGTATCTGCTGGGAGAAGGTGTGAAAGCCTGAGTCCCGGCCTGCTTTACCAGGCTACCAGCCTGCTATACCAGCCTCCTGTGCTGGGAGAGTGTATAGGGGCGGCCTGCATTAACAGGCTGCCTGTAAATACGGGCCAGGTTGTTTCCCTAGTCTAGTCCTCCACCTGGTACAGGGGTATTGAAATAAATAGCTGCCCAGGCACCTATATGCGACAATACTGTAGGTGAATTAAGGGGGGACGCAGGACTTGGAAGCACATAAAAAAATGTTAATTGATTTCATGAATTATAAGAGAACTTACAGAGTAAAATATGTAAAGTACATGTAAATTATGTATGAACAATGTAAATATAGTATAATTGTAAAAATGAAATATTGAACATGATATTGAATCGAATATTGAAGGAGTGGGAGGGTGGGAAACAGAATGTATGTAGGGAGAGGAGTGAGGGGTAGGTGAGGGGCACAGGTGTGTATATAGTGGTATAGACATGGTAGAGGGGGCAGCATGGTGAGTTGTGGGTGGACTGTGTCACACAGACATCCATGACTCCCCCTACTGTATACACGACAATGAGGACCCCATTATGAAATATTCTTATCATCATATCAATTAAACTGTGTCATATAGAATGTGTGAAGACTATATATATCATAACATATTTATCAACATAGTGGATTTTATTCAGCCCACTCCTGCATACACTTGTCTCTAGGGGACACAATAATGAGCAGGTAAACTTACCTTGTTTATTTCCCATGTTGTAGCATATTATGAGGAACCACACCGCTGAAATGAGGATTTTCAAATTGTTATGCATTTCAATCCGACCGATTTTACCCCTTTTCATTTATCTGCTTTTTGTGGGTGAGCAATGGTTACTTGTGTTTAATATGTATCATAAAACTGAAGTAGGCAAATATTTCTTCAGATTTTCTATACAAGTCTGCATTTTCATCCTCAAGCTTAATTTGTTAAGATCATTCTCAGCAGATGAATTCATATGCAGTAGATATGGTACAGTTGAGTAGCTGTTTATCTCATATAAGCCAAAGATAATTTTCCAAGGTGCGAGCCGAGGATAACTAGCATTGCCCAAAGCATATAAATAGCACGCATGCAGTTACTCAACTGCATTCATATCTGATTTATAACTAGTGACTGGTTTGTGATCTGTGGTATAATATAGTATTACATTACCTATACCGCCCTAGGTTTGAGCCCTGGGGTGGCAGCACAAGTCGTTGGACATTCTCCTCATAGCGGGGCTTAATTCCATTAAGTATGTATGTAAGATTTCTCTAGAAATTGACCCCCCACCCCCTAAAGTTCTTGTACGCATAAAAATAAAGGGTTAATGTTCGCAAACATTTTCAGAAAATGTTTGATGGCTGGTGAGTAATATGCCAGTAGATAGATTTTATATAACATATTACTGTCTTTTATAATTGTTATGCTATGTACTCCTTGATATACCCTATGGACCTTTGTACTTCAAATGAGTCTGAAATGAAGAATTGAATTGAAAATTTAAAAAAAAACATGATGTAGATTGACAGAGGCTTCTCTTTGATGCCTGCCTTCTGGGGTATTGCCCCCCCCCCCCCCTACCCCCGCCCTCTGTGCGGCTCTAGGACGTGGTGAGTGAATTTGGGGGGGGGGGGGGTGTGGGGCTTCTACCCCCCCCCCCCGTCCTCTGTGCGGCTCTAAGACGTGGTGAGCGAATTTTGGAGGGTGCAGGACTTCTACCCCCGCCACTCACCCCCCCCCGCATGCCATTGTGGGAGGTAGATAGCGACTTCAAAGCCCCCCCCCCTTCCGACACTGCTTTGTACATCCCCTCAGGTTCTGACCAACCTTCGGCTGTGTCGGTTTTGAAACTAGGCCCCCCTATATCTATCTATCTATCATCCCCTCGGGGATAGAATAAAGATGTAGATGTATTAAAGAAAAGATAGGTGGGGATACCTGATTTATGGTTATACCTCCCACTCACCCCCTCTCATACCCTCTAATACATGTGTTGCCAGAACATGCATAAAAAGACAATACAAATGAATCCCCATCACGGCCCATGCACTTCGTTTCACCGGAATCTTACTGTATATATATATATATACATGTATATATATATATATATATATATAGATATATATATATATATATATATCATATGTGTGAGTGTGTGTGTGTGTGTGTGTGTGTGTATACATACATACATACATACATACATACATACATACATACATACATACACACAAACCGTTCCAAGCCCCAGGGGGCGCCACAAGGACGAGCATGCTGCCACCTGGTGTCTACTTTATGCTCGGGTGACATATTAAAGATGGCCGCCGCCACCCTGGGTAGCCTCTCACCCATTATACGGTTCACTTGTCTCAAGCTGACCACAGGGACTTCCTAAACCCAGCAAGGTGCAAGCTTATGGTCATAGTGGTTGTCACCAGAGCATTCCTTTAGATAGATATGGTAACGAGAGTACTCAAAACCAAGCAGGTTGTAATTCAAACAAGGCCAAATAAAAAAAGGTCTGTTTCAGGTTACCTTACCCTACCTAGCAAAACAGGGCCGACCCTAGAAATTGTTATGCAATTTTGAAAAGAATTATATTTTGGGTCATTTTGGGGCTATTCAAGGGTCGATCTGAGGCGGTCGTCAGCGAGTCCGAATTGTAGTTTGTGAGTCGATTTCTGGGTACTTTTCAGGCTAAGGTAAAAAAGAAATTTGAAAAAAAAAATCCGACCTACCTACCCTAGATTTTCAGCCCATGTAACCTGAAACACACCTTTATTTTTGGGCCCAACAAACACATCTCCCTTGTTGAAGCTGTTATTATGGAATGAAGGTATTTATGGCGAAAGTAGGCTATTATACTTTTTTCCCCAGAAGTTATGGTATATAATGAGGTGAATACTTATGAGGGCAGCCATTCTCACCCATTGCCTGTGGTCCCCCCTGCCTAAGACATGGGGGTGCAGAGGGGTCCCCCCCTCAGGTCAAAAAGTCGCTGAAATTAAGGGCCCAAGGTCGCAAAGTCGCTTTTTTAGAACATTTTTACTATAACTAAATTTGTCCAAAAGTCGCCAGGTCGCTTTAATTATAGTACCAGGTCGAAAAGTCGCCTGGAAAACAGCCCAGGTTGCCAGGTCGCCGAAAACCCCTCTGCAGTCACAGACATGAGAAGGTCTGTCCTGGAATGTAGTTCCCTCGTATAAGTGTACACAAACACAGTTATATATTGATGTGTGTCCACGGCATATCATATATGATCTTTTACACTAACAGTGTAATACTATATACTCACTCACATGGAGAGGCTGTCTATGAATCCGCTCACCAGTAAATCCACAGGACAAGGGTTATATGAGAAGAATGGACAACATCTGCCCTGATGTCAAAATCTTGTACGTATGAAGGCTGGGGATCCCTCTAGTAGTGTGAGTATAGAAAGGTGGCCTGAGCTATGTCACAGTCAAGTCTGTATAGCTCTATACAGAATCTAGCTAGCTGCTGAGACATACAAAGAGGCTATTTATGTCTTACCTCTTACCTCGGACATTGTGCTGACCTATGGGGGTTGTGGGGGGGGGGGCAGATGGGGGGGGGTCCCCATGTAGGATGCCGATTTTAAGAAATGACCATGTCACATGTCACTAGGGAAAAAGCCATGTCACTAGTGTCACTATTGAATTAACACATGGGGGTCTTGGGGCCGCAGGCCCTAGGAAAATTTAGTAAAATTGACAATCTACAGGGCCAAAATCTGAAGAAAAATTTGGGTAACCTACTCAGCCTACTGTACTCCTAATAAGGGATTTTTCTATATCTCACTAAGCCCTATGTCACGTGTCAATTTAAAGTAATGGCCATGTCACATGTCACTTAAATGGCCATGTCACATGTCGATTTTAAGAAATAGCCATGTCGCCATGTCGATTTTAAGAGATGGCCATGTCGCCATGTCGAATTTAGGGGTCCATACCCATACCTATGACCCTGACCTGAATAGCATGGGGTGGTGTATTGACCTAGTTTACTCATGTGCGGAGAGTACTGTAAAGGTAGATATGTTTACCCTGTGTAAACATATTTCTGTGAATTTTGTGAAAATGGAAAAGTCTGTAAAAATATGAACGAATATATTCCAAATTTGCAAATCTAAGTACAAGCGACTTGCACTTTTTGGCTATATTTCATATTAACTTATATGCCCAAAAATATCTTCGTTTTAGGGAGTGATCATTTATTATCAACAGGGGGGGGGGGTGGTGGGTTTGGGGGGGTGCAAAAAAATGTGGACCCCTTGACCGGGGGGGGGGGGGCAAAAAAATTTGGACCCCTCTTGGGGGGGTGCAAAAAAATTTAATCTGTTTTGAGCCAAAAAGCCCGCGCGTTACTATGCTTCAAAGGGCCCGCGCGCGAGCCGATTTTCGACCCTTAGGGGGGGGGGGGGTAAAAAATTTTGACCCCTTGACCGGGGGGGTGTAAAAAATTTTGCACGCTCCGCGCGGAAACCCACCGCCCCAACCCTGTTGTTAAAAAATTATCTACCTTATGTATGTATACTTGTATGTTTTTTTGCATGCGTAAGTATATTTACGGTCTTGCCGAAAATAATGTATTTAATATGCAGACTTAGTGTATTGTGGTAATTATTTAACCGAACTTTGCATGAACTTTGCGAAAACACAGCGTGAAGTGATATACGTTTACAGTAGGCTAGATGTATAGCTATAAATAGGACCTAGCTCATTCAGTAACCCACCACCCACCCCCACCCCCTCCCACTGTAAGTAGTAAAACCACTGCTCTTATACTAGTATAACCGTAGCTCCCTAACATGCAACAAGTACTCCAACCCACACCGGGCATCTGTGTGAAACATAACCAACACTACACTGGGAAACCATCAGTCTTTTTGTGGTGGTCATACACTAGACTCCTCAACTAAATAAGTAGTGTAAACACCATACACACAGGGCCCACAGATTGTGGGTGAGGAGGGAGTCACAGCTACAGGAGGCTCGTAGAACAACCAGGTCAGTGTATACATAGTCCTAATTGTATGTATGTTATAGCTTGGTGCATAGTGGTGTAGGGTGTAGTGTCTATAGCCTTTAAGGCGCAGATCTCGGTACCCCGCCAGCGGCAGTCAGAGTGGAGCCGGGACAGGTACTCAGCCTTATATATAGGGGCGGTGGGGGTTTAACCATGAGTAGTCTATATACCACTGCCAAGAAAATCTTTAAAATTGAGTATAATAGCTTAGCACTCTAATACATCTGGAAATGATTTACACTCTTTAGTTAATACTTTCTGAGCTTTCTAACTGTTATGAGGATGATATTCTGAGTAAGCTATATATTCAATATGTATTAGTTATGTTTGAAATAGAAACCAGAAAGATTATCATTATTATCATACACATTGTAATTTATGTGTAGACTAAATTGGGGTGATCCACAAAGAATGTCACATAGTAGGGGAGGGGGGATTCTTGGTAGCCAATGATAGATTTACAGGGAATAACGTAAGAAGGGGTTGGGGGGGGGGGGGGATGACCAAAATCCGTGTGACATACTTGATAAATGAACCCTATTTGTCTCAAGCTTTAATATACAAGTCACCATCGATGACCTATATTCCGCCACAGAGAAGTTTGTGGTTAGACAGAGAGGTTTGTGGTTAGACGACCATCCTATTCATAGTATACGTCCCGCTCTGTTTGCATAAGGAAAGATCTATGATGTATGGAGGGCCGTTATGGTGGGGTGCTATTTTATTATGCATTAGTGTTAAACTAAAATAGTTGGAAGAAAAAATGACTCTCTTTTAAGTTACATGGGAAAGACATGCAGGATGAGTCACTTCTACAAATGTAAAAGCGAAAGGCAACTTTCCAAAGCTGTAAGATATCACTAGCTTAATTTCGATTGAGTCAGTTGCCACTTTCCGAAATTTACTTTTGAAACCTTTCTCGCTGAACGCAAACAGTGTCACTGCATGCAAGTAAGTGCTCTGTGGCTAAGAATACATTATCTAAGTATATCAAAGAAACTGTGCATGTTTGGTTTCCTTTCCAAGGAAGATAACAAAACAAAATTGAAAAGTTGTTTGCCATTCATTTGTAAAAAATACACCAGCCCCTCTACACCGAGAGTACCACGCCCATATTATGGTGAGGTGTCAATGTCTTACTTTAAACATGCTATCACAGATGTGTCCAACCGACCCTGTGTGAAAAGTATTGATTGTAATTGTATGTCATAGCAGACTTATGTAGGCCATCCCTATATCTCTGTACATAGTGAATATATGGGACTGCACTCTAAAGTACAAACTTAGATGTTGCACATGTACTATTAGCGCCATCTCAACATCGATAATATATCATTGACGTCCATCGTGAGTACCGTAATGGCCGATCTAAGCGCAGGTGTTTCTCTTGAGTGCACGTCATATTTATGCACCGACTTACAACCCCATTAAAACCCAAAATCTCTCTTTACACAGTCTCATGTAAGTGCTGACCATTGTATAAACGCAGGGCCATTATGGTAGATGGATCTGAATGGGGTACATTCAACACTCAACACATCAAAAAAGCACATGGACTTCCATCAAAAGCCTTATGTCAGTTTTTACCAGATGAATCCAAACATGAGGCAATATCTTTTTTACAACACTGCAGATACTGGGACCAGAGTAGGGGTATGGGACTTTTATGATTTGGTAGCACAGGCACTTACCTTATCCCTCTGTGTCGGGCTAACTGATATTCCAGAGGTAGAGGGGTCGGGTCATGGGATCAGTACCCTCGGGCTACGGCCTCAGGCAATGACTCCAAGTAGCATTACCAAAGTGGATTTTTCAAAAATTTATATTGTTATGCTTTTCATGTGTACTGATGTGCCGTGCCATCAGCATCACAAAACTGCTTTAATTTTGTGTCTAGCAGGTCTAGAACCAACAGAATTCGGGTTTAACCATAGCAAAAAAGGGTAATCTATTGGAGGAAATGTCCTATAGAAAACCACCCTGAGATTGTTACCGGGCTTGTTACGGGGCTTGTTTACGGGGCTAGCTATGGGAGGGAGGGAGCAGGGCAGTGGTACCCCCTCCCCCCGGCCATCCCCTCAGTTACCTCGGGGTACAGAGGTGTTAGGGACGGCCTTACACCCCCTGACAGAAGCACAAAACCGAGCTATAAACAGTTACAATCCCGGACAGGTTAATAACAAGTTACAGACATAATCTATGGCTTAAATAAAAGCTAATCCTCCAAATTTTGGAAATGTGTAACTTATAAAGAGCCCGAAAGCAAAATCCGTTGAGTAGTGTGTATAAGTAAAACCTTTTCTATTTTCTCATTCCGTAGCTCAGCCCATGGAAAACCTATATAAACAAGAAACACATCTAAATAAACGTTGAAACCCCCTATAAATATCTAGAATAATTCAAATATTATATCACTTCATGGAGATTAACTAGATGAGATGATGTTAAAAAAACGTTAAGGTGTTAAAAAAACGGCCCATGGGTTAGTGTGAAAACAGAAGGGTAACACCTCCAATGATAAGGACTGGGCGCTTTGGTAATGCTACTTCAAGCCCGATCCCATCACTGAAGGGGTGATCAGTGTTCTACTTAAGTAATCTCTACCAAAATAATTTCAAAATAGTGTAATATTCACCAAAAATACTGCCCGATTCAAACAAAAACCACCACTGGGTTGTGATCCATCAGATCACCTGCCCAGTGCCTCGTTTTGGTTAACATGGTCGTCAATGGGATAACCTTGCCCAGCTGTCCACCACTATGGTAGATCCACTGACGAACATGTTGACATGTTCTTTTTGGGTTTTAAAGCACAACATCTAATTCAAAATTATTATTTTCCTTGTAGATGGATCTGACTGGAGGAGCACAGAAGAGCACATATTTCTGAGTAGGAGTCAGTTAAAACCCCGCTCCTGGATATTGAGGTCAAAACATTTATCACATACTATAGCGTTCAACTGTACTCAAACAGAGAAGGTGCTATCTTCAGGTCATACGCCAGTTTAGTCTTTAGCCTAAATCCTGGGTACTTGCAGGTTGGGTACTGACAAAAGCAAACCTTTATTGCCATATGTTATAAAAGTGCAGTAACAATGGCAGGCAAAGCTGAGCTATCTACATCCCCTGCAGCTATGACAACCAAACTACAAGTTTGTCCTGAGGAAGGTGAAGGTACCGAACACCACAGGAGTCATAAGGAAACCCTGAAATGGAACCATCTACTACTCATGGAGACCTTAGACCCTCAGCTGTTCATGGATATGCTTGATCCCTTCTTGAGAAGTCAAATCCATGAAAGGATGACAAAGGAGGAGAAGACAAGACAGCTTCTACAAAACCTCTCCCGTGGCCCAGTGGAGATGTTTGATAGATTCTGCAAGATTATTGCCGGTCTCAATCCTGACATTTTCCAAAAACTAAGAGGCACTGAACCGACAAGAGAGGAATCAGACTTCTTCGTTAAGTCCTTTTATAAGGACCTGTCTGCAGGAATCATTAATGCAGGAAGCAAAACTGACAATGACATTGACAAAAGAATAGACCTAGACACGGAGTTCATCAACCTGAAGCTTACAGACAGACAGTTTGATTATACCAACAACCCGGACATCTTGAACAAGGAGGATGAGTCTGAGGGTAGTGATACGGATGAAGAATGCAATGAATCACTTGGCCATCAGCTCGGGGCACAGAAAGTAGTTGATGAGGATATAGATATGGCTGATATTTTGCCAGCTGACTTTGCTGGTAAATCTGTTTTGCTGCAAGGACGTGCAGGAGTTGGGAAATCCACTCTTACTCAGTATGTGGCACGAGAGTGGGCAAAGGGAAGATGGGGGACCGCCTTCACAGGAGTATTCCTTCTCAACATGAGGAAACTAGTTCATGTGCGACAGGAGATGTCTCTATCTCAGCTCCTTGGGATGTATGCAGAATATGTAACAGGGGCACCAGACCCTGATAAACCCTCCATCGAGTGGCTGAAACAAAATGCTGATAAGGTGTTGATATTTGCAGATGGAATAGATGAACTGCCAGAACTGGGTAAATTGCTCAAAAGGACCCCCAACCTCAAAGCATTGACCATAAAGGCCACACCCCTCGACTGGTGTCTCAATCTGATTCAAAAGTCTGTGCTTCCTGAGTGTACAACTGTAGTTGTAAGTAGGCCCTTCATTGGACTACGGAAATTGAAGTATGACAGGGAAATTGAGGTGTTTGGTCTTACCCCTGATATGGTCATGCAGTTTGTTGACAGAAATGTGGAGAGTGGCAAGAAGGCATATGTCAAAGAGGCACTGTCAAAGAACCCTGTCCTGCTTTCTGTTTGCACAATAACATTTTACTGTGCTGCAATATGTAAGATCTTGGCAAAGGATCCTAGCCTAGACGGTGCATCTCTGATAACATACACACGGATCACAGCCTACATCATAATGCAGTTTGTGTCCAGAAATGCTGCAGAGGAATGCACCTTGTCAGTCATACCAGAGGAATTCTCAGAATGCCTTGGGGAAATGGCAGCCTTGGCATACCATGGACTACTAGCAGGTGGACAAGACAATACCCGTCTAGTGTTTGATCACACTGATTTTAACCAGGTGGGTTTCCTGAATAACAAAATGAAGGCTGCAAAGCAGACAGGGCTGTTACTGTACAAGGATGTTGTGACACCCTCAAGCCCTCAGCTGCAAGCTGAATTTGTACACTTGTCTATCCAGGAGTTTTTGGCCATGGCCTCCTTGGCAAAGGCAGGAGAAGACAAAGTGAGAGAATTCTTCAAATCATCGCTTGGAAGATTCAACATGAGCAAACTGTTTGCATTTGGTCTTTTTCTTGACAAGGATAGTATTGACATCACAGCAATTCGCCTCGCTGCAACAAGAGGAGAAGAGAACCAAAACACAACAAAAGGCAATGATGAAATTCAAAGTATCCTGGTCGACATATTTCAGGAAATGTGTAAGGAGCTGCAGCAAGATGACACATCTTGGCTCAATATGATGCACATAGCATACGAGAGTCAACAACCAGAGCTGGCGATGGCAATTGGGAAGGCAGTGTCAACGGCAGGTGAGTTTGAACTGACTCACAGAAACCTTACACTGATAGATCTCAAGGCCATCTTCTTCTGCTTGAGCCATTCAAAAGTGCACAAAGTCATATGCAGTCACATTCTAGTTGATCATGTTCTTGGCAAAGGAATTTCTGGATTTCTGAAGGAAAGCTCTGCAAAAATCTCTCTGGAATTCAAGGATACAAAGATCACAGATGAGGGAATGGCCAACCTTGCTGAAGGAATCAAATCATCAGAAACCATTGACTGTCTACAGTATCTTGGCAATGACATCACAGACACAGGGATGAAGTGGTTGTCAGAGGGTATAGCCCGCACTACAAGTCTTTCATCCTTAGCTTTTCTCTTCAGTGAAGTGACGGAGGAAGGATTCAAACATCTATCTGATGGTATAAAGTCTGCAAAAAGTCTGAAACATCTGAGGCTAGGAAACACTCAGATCTCTGACATAGGCATGGGCCATCTGGCAGATGGCATTAAGGAATCAAAGAGTTTGGCTACAGTTTGCCTGCAAGCAGTTGTATATACTGCAAGCAGCATACAGTGTCTATGTGGGGCCATGGCATCTGAGACAAGTCCAAGGCAGCTGCAACTGGAGGACTATGTCATGAACTACGAGGAAATTAAAAAGCTCTCCAATGCATGCAACAAAGTGAGACAACTGAAACACCTGGTCTTCAACAATTGTGACTTCATGAAGCGTACAGACTCCATGAAACCTCTCACTGACGGCATCCGAAACATTGCTGTTCTGCATTTCAGAAGAGTAACCTTTTCAGCAGAAGCAATTGGACATATCTCTGAAGCCATTTCAGGCTTGCCATTCCTTGATAGACTAATAATCGAGGAATGTGATTTCAAGAACAATACAATTGACACTGTCTTCAAAGAAATTGCGTCTTCTGGAATAAAGCACCTGGAGTGGCGTCCAATGAGTTGAAGCACCGCCAGATAAGTAAATGTACTTTTTTGTAGAGTAAAAAGATATTTATTGTTTTCTTAAACAAAGCCAAACAAATGAACAAATGATTTTAAAACAAGCTCTTCCAAAGGCAGGCCGTTAGCTACAATATTACACATGGGAAGAGGGACAACACACATTATTTTGTCGCAGCTGACATTGTAATGTGGGACTTCACCGCATTAACGGATACATGTAATCCTCAGTATACCCAATCAGTTGTGGGTATCTCATTTAATTACAAAATGAAGTGATGCATCTGTGGGTTTTACTTCTTCATTAACAAGACTTGACCGCATACAATACTTCAAATATGGTTTGCCCTCTGTTTTTCAGTGATGGTAACACCCTTCCTTTTGTGGTTTTCTGTCTCAGGTGCAATTGTAGCACGTTATGTCAGCCTAACTGCTGGCAATAAGGCAGCCGTAGTGCACACTACAATATAACATATGTGCATGAATTTCTCGAATGGCTTCCGCTCCTGGCTGGCTTCTTGTACACAGTATAAGCTCAGGTTATTGATACTAGGATAATAGATGTACTACAAACAATCATAGTATTGATCATTTGAAATGAATTCATATTTAACATATGTAAATAGTCTAGCTCCATTAAGATATAATAGAGACATTCAGTGATGTTTCTCAATTACTTGAACATCATATGAGTTGCCCAGAATGTATGTATATATACTGCCATCATCTGATATGTCATATATCTCATACTTTAGAGAATACATCCATATGTGTGTCAAAAGGTATCATTCATATTTATGTATTGTGCATATCCATCATGTAACTTAATTGAAATAAGTATTAATAAAATAAACGGTTTTTTCCTACACATTGATTCAATATTTTTGATATTGTAATAAAACTGACATACAACCCATATTTATCAAAGGTACTAGTTGAGTTTGAGTTTAACTGACAGAATGTTCTCCTGCTATTTATTCTATAAAGCAGTAAATACAACGGCATTGCTCTCCAAGGGAAAATGTTAATGTTTTTATGCACACACAATTAATATAGCATATAGTGGGGTAATATCTACAACCACAGAAATATGATGATGAAGATGGTACCAATAGTATTATACAATCACAGTTTTTCACAAAATATTGATATCCCCACTACATATTTTCTTGTGCATACTTAGAACTGTCCTCAATCGTGATTTCATTCAACTATATTTGAAGCAGACCTATTGTGGTCAATGGCAGAATACATGGTTTGTACGCTAGGTCTTGGCTGTAATATCCCGGGTCCAAGGTCCAACTGAGCGTACGACAGGCCTGCAGTCTGAAATGAAAGTCATCCCAGAAACTTGACTACCACCTACACTCAAAGGATATGCAATGGTCAATGTATGTTTCGAATGTTTTTTTAAGGCCGAAAGGCCCCGGAGGGGCCCTGGTGGTGAGCTTGCGAACTACCAGGTTGAGGCATTATATTGTTTTCATTTGACAGGAAGTCAGTATGGGTGCCGCCATTTTGTTTTAAGGGGTGCCGCCATTTTGTTTTAAGGTGTCACAACACAAATTTATGCATATATAATGAAAAAAATTATATTTATCAACCTTTGATCCTGAGGTTGATCATAAGCATACCTGTACCCCCTAACATGGACCCACGGAATTCAATGGTTCTATTGGTTTGTTGCTAAGACAGCTGCTTGCCTAGCAACAGCTATTCTAATTGTTTATCTGCCTAGCAACACCCATTTCCATGCTCCTGAGGTTCATTACAATTGTACTTACCCCCCCTAATATGAACCCAAGGAATTCAATGATTCTATTGGTTTGTTGCTAAGACAGCTGGTTGCCTAGCAACAGCTATTCTAATTGTTTATCTGCCTAGCAACACCCTTTTCCATGCTGCTGAGGTTGATTATAATCTTACCTACCCCCCCCTAACATGGACCCAAAGAATTCAATGGTTCTATAAGTTTGTTGCTAAGACAGCTGGTTGCCTAGCAACAGCTATTCTAATTGTTTATCTGCCTAGCAACACCCATTTCGATGCTGCTGAGGTTGATTATAATCGTACCTACCCCCCCTAACATGGACCCAAGAAATTCAATGGTTCTATTATTTTGTTGCTAAGACAGCTGGTTGCCTAGCAACAGCTATTCTAATTGTTTATCTGCCTAGCAACACCCATTTCAATGCTCCTGAGGTTCATTACAATTGTACCTACCCCCCCTAATATAGACCCAAGGAATTCAATGATTCTATTGGTTTGTTGCTAAGACAGCTGGTTGCCAAGCAACAGCTTTTCTAATTGTTTATCTGCCTAGCAACACCCATTTCCATGCTCCTGAGGTTCATTACAATTGTACCTACCCCCCCTAATATGAACCCAAGGAATTCAATGATTCTATTGGTTTGTTGCTAAGACAGCTGGTTGCCTAGCAACAGCTATTCTAATTGTTTATCTGCCTAGCAACACCCTTTTCCATGCTCCTGAGGTTGATTATAATCTTACCTACCCCCCCTAACATGGACCCAAAGAATTTAATGGTTCTATTATTTTGTTGCCAAGACAGCTGGTTGCCTAGCAACAGCTATTCTAATTGTTTATCTGCCTAGCAACACCCATTTCGATGCTCCTGAGGTTGATTATAATCATACCTACCCCCCCTAACATGGACCCAAAGAATTCAATGGTTCTATTAGTTTGTTGCTAAGACAGCTGGTTGCCTAGCAACAGCTATTCTAATTGTTTATCTGCCTAGCAACACCCATTTCGATGCTGCTGAGGTTGATTATAATCGTACCTACCCCCCCCTAACATGGACCCAAGAAATTCAATGGTTCTATTATTTTGTTGCTAAGACAGCTGGTTGCCTAGCAACAGCTATTCTAATTGTTTATCTGCCTAGCAACACCCATTTCAATGCTCCTGAGGTTCATTACAATTGTACCTACCCCCCCTAATATGGACCCAAGGAATTCAATGATTCTATTGGTTTGTTGCTAAGACAGCTGGTTGCCTAGCAACAGCTATTCTAATTGTTTATCTGCCTAGCAACACCCTTTTCCATGCTCCTGAGGTTGATTATAATCTTACCTACCCCCCCTAACATGGACCCAAGTAATTCAATGGTTCTATTATTTTGTTGCCAAGACAGCTATGGGAAATTCCCCCGGTCCCATGTAAACGCAAATGTTCAAATTGGTAGAAAAAAGAGCGCGCCACTTGGTGTCAGCGTCGCAAAGTTTCCGTACTTCCTCGCAAGCGACAGTGTTTTCCATCTTTGAGAGGAGCTCTTCCAAAGTTTCTGAATTAGTTATAGTGGGAGCGGTTGTATGAGAGTTGCGTTGTTCTGGGAGGCGTGAAAGTAGCGCAGTTTGCTCTTGTCTTCTCTGTGTTGTAAGAGTAAGCCTACCGAGAAACCCACTTTGTATCTGAATCTTTGTGTGAAGTGAATGCGACGCATAGTATCTACAGCGTCACTCAACTCGCCGGTTGGTAGTCTGACGTTTGTTACACTCACGCGAGTCCTGTGCATCCTGACACCCGTTCGTATTGCAGGCCAATTCGCCGTGAACGTTTCCTCACCGTTCGGTACAGCACATATACGCGGAGGGATAGTCACCCCGTCCAGAGATTCGCGTCGACAGGTGATCTTTCGGCAATCGCCTTCGCCGCATAGAGGGCAAAACTTAGGTATTACTCTACATTTTTCTACGTGTCTGTCGTGATTGTATGGTCTTTTAAAAA
This sequence comes from Harmothoe impar, assembly GCA_947462335.1. Classification (NCBI taxonomy): domain Eukaryota; kingdom Metazoa; phylum Annelida; class Polychaeta; order Phyllodocida; family Polynoidae; genus Harmothoe; species Harmothoe impar. The sequence continues at coordinate 57,787,041 of OX381717.1, forward strand.
TGTTGAAACACTTTTCGCAGACGTACTGCGTCATGTTTTTTTTGTTTTTTGTTTTTTCACTTAGTTACCAATTATTAAAAAAAAATAAACGTTATTTATCACTTCGAATACTAGACGACTCTTACCACACGATGCTATTAGCATAGTGAAAGATGACTGTAGTCTAGGATCGAATTCAACAGATTCCACAGTGCTAGAGACGTCCATCTTACTGCAGTGATCAGACGAGAGTGGTCAACACTGGAGTGACACAGCTCACTTTTATGTCTTTGGGTACAGCTGCATACAACCCTTGAACATACATTGCGACGTCGCTGCGACCCATGTCGTCTTGCAACACTTTCATCAGAGCCATAGGCTCAGACGTCTCGTTGTACTTCCAAGCTCTCAGCACTTCATAGACAGGGTTCTTCACAGTTCTGTCAGAAGGCACAGGTTGAGAGATGAAAGCTACTTCATGAGAAGTCAACCCTAAGTAGATCCCTATGGTCTTCCAGTCTCTAGTTCAGAGCTCAGCTAAAAGAGAGAAATATTTCTGCACTTTCCACTCCATGTCTCCACTCTCTAAGCCATCCCACATGTCATGCTTGTCCATGTACTCACGTGAGAATTTGATGAGGTCCATACGGTAAGATTCTTCCAAGGCGGCTGCTAGTTCCTTCCACCTAGTAGTACAACTTTTCTGGTACCAAGTAGTGAACATTTCTCTAGCTTGAGTTATGACACTTCTCTCACAACTGAGATATCCCATGTCCTTCAAGTTCACTTTAAGGTATGAACCTAACCGTATGTAATCTGATGTCGGCAACTTACTACTTATTTTCAGTAGCATAGCGTCTGGCAAGTATCCTAACGGCTCCCCTTTGAAGTATGATGATACAGGTACTACTGCAGCAGAACCAATAACAGGAGCAGCGTCTGCGCTGGTATCCGACGACTCGTTGTTGGAACAGGGCAGCCATACGCCGTCGGTGCTGAGTGTAGCGGTAGAAGATGAAGCGCTGCCGCCCTCGTAAAGTGGTGGTGAGGGCAGTCGCCACGGACGGGACGCGCTACCAGTGGAAGTGAGGTCGAAAAACGTACCGTGCACCCGTAGCCCTTCGGGTTCGTCGTACGCCTCGTCGTCAGCGTCGTTCTCTGTCTTTCCCTGTTGCTGCTCCTCCTCCTTCTCGAGTGGCGTTGATGGCATCTGATGTAGTGGTGGAGAGGCACTGTGCAACGTGCTGCTGTCCATCAAAATCAGCAACAGTAGTGGGCAGGTAAAAACTCGGTTGCCAGTACTGCGCTGTGCCAGGAGAGTTGTCGTCAGTAGTAGTAGCGGCAGTCGCAGCAAGAGGTGCAGCAGCAGTAGCAGTAGCAGGCGCAGCAGTAGCAGGCGCAGCAGTAGCAGGCGCAGCAGTAGCAGGCGCAGCAGCAGCAGGCGCAGCAGCCTCAGCAAGCGCAGCAGTAGCAGGCACAGCAGTAGCAAGCGCAGCAGCAGCAGCAGCAGCAGCAGTAGCAGCAGCACCAGCAGCACGAGGATCACCAGCACGAGCAGCAGCAGCACGAGCAGCAGCAGCAGCAGCAGCAGCAGCAGCCGCAGCAGGCGCAGCAGTAGCAGCGGCAGCGCGCTTAGCAGCAACAACTGTCGCGAGTGTAACAACGTCGCTACCACGACGACTACTACCAGTAGTACTGCTACTACTACCACTACTACTACTACTACTACTACTACTACTACTACTACTGCTGCGAGCGCTCGCTACAGCGAGAGGATGATAAGACCAAGCGGTTGCGGCGGTAGTCTCATCTTCAGTAGCAAGAGGAGACGCTGACGCTAAACGAGCACTGTTCTGCGTACTCTTCTTGTTCTTGAACTTGCTTAGATCCTTGGACGGCAGTAGTTGTTGTCTTTTGCTCATGGTGGTGACTGTAGAGAGCAGCAAAAGACTGAGTCAGTGAATGGGTGTTTCCAGCCCCCTTATATACGCCTTCTCGCTTCTAGAGCTAAGCTACTTACTGCCCTGTTCAGCTGCCGCCGGCTGACCGGTGGCTATTCACAAAGAGAAACAAAAGACATAAGGCATGACGTTTTCAGCTGGATCCCTTTCCCCCCTTTTGAGAGATCGACTGACATGATCTAAGCTACTTACTGCCCTGTTCAGCAATTCAACGCGCGTTAGCTGTATAAAGGATTAAGCGGTTGCTGCCGCCGGCTGACCGGCGGACATTCACAAAGAGAAACAAAAGACATAATGCATGACGTTTTCAGCTGGATCCCTTTCCCCCCTTTTTGAGAGATCGACTGACATGAGCGGGCGGTGTACCGACTGTGCTTATTCAAAGCGCATTAGCTGTATAAAGGATTAAGCAGTAATGAGCTTAGAGTGTGTATACAAAAAAACTACAGGAGGCGTGTGGCGTGAAACAGGACCCCCTAAGACGGGTGTGTCTGTCTGTGAGTAGAGTCGTGTGCATGTGGTGAGCGACTTAAGTGTAAAACAAAAAAAAATCACCGCCTCCTGCCGTGGTGAGTAGACCGGCCGGCGGCGGCCGGCTAGTTCAATAGGGGTGACAGCTGACTAAGGCTGTGCATGAAAATCCGATTTTCACCTGACCTCGGACGTTTGTTACAATGAATGCCAAAGGGAGAGAGAGTCTTCCTCAGGTAGGGGGTAGGAGGTAAGGCTATGGATAAGGAAAAAACGACATTTTCAGCTGGCCTCCACAGATGGCAATGAAATACTCCTCGTCATCTAAGCTCTTAAGAAGCTCTTAAGGAGCGGAGCGGCTGCTAGACAGCTGGGGGGCTGTTGGAAATAGGATTAAACTCCCTCTGTATAAAAGCTCTGATTTCTGTTGGAAAAAAACCCATATCACCTCTGACCACAGTAACGTCTACTACCACCACCACTAGCACCACTGCCGCCGCCGCCGCCGCCACCGCCGCCGCCGCCGGTCGCTGCTGATCTCCTCATTAGGGCATGTGACGTCCTCACTTCTAGTCACGTGACTCATCAGGTCACTTCCGGTCACGTGATCCTAAAGACCATCACTTCCTAAACAAAAAAATTAAGAGACACACTTCTTCCTCTCGAGAGGAAGAAGTGTGTCTCTTGATTAAATTCTTTTCTTTCTTTTTTTCTTAAAAGAGACAAACTCCCCTTTGAGTGCCCCCCCATTCCCCTAGAGTGCCCCCCTCCCCCCTCCCCTCCCCTCCCCCCCACCCACCCCATGCATCCTAAAAGTGCCCCCCTCCCCATGCATCTTAAAGGGCCCCCCTCCCCCCCTCCCCCCCTCCCCCCCTCCCCTCCCCTCCCCCCTTATACACTCTAAAGAACACTTCTACCCAGTTCAATAAGTCACTTCCAGTCGCAAATAAAAAAATAAAATGAAAAAACAAACTTATATTGTTGTGTTTTTTATTGGTTTACAAAAAAAATAAGAGACTTGCCTCCTCCTCCAAAAAAAATATGTATCACATTTTAAAGCGCGTGACCCCTTAAAGACGCTCATCTCTTCATTAAGTCGCGTGACGTCACTTCTTCCGGTCACGTGATCAATCAGGTCACTTCCGGTCACGTGATCCTCAATGAGGTCACATGACGTCACTTCCGGTTGTCCATTAGGTCATGTGACGTCACTTCCGGTCACGTGACTCATCAGGTCACTTCTGGTCACGTGATCCTAAATTAGGTCATATGACGTCACTTCCGGTCCCCTAAGTAGGTTATATGACGTCACTTCCGGTCCATAAGTAGGTCATATGACGTCACTTCCGGTCACGTGACCAAATGGCGGCCTCTGATTGGCTAACTAGGTCACGTGACGTCACCACTAATCCCCTAAGTAGGTCACTTCCGGTCACGTGACCAAATGGAGGCCTCTGATTGGCTGCATATCGATTGAGTAATAAACAGTACTTAAGCATAGTCCCGTTCCGATACATATTATACTACTTATCTTCTTACTCTGGTGCACCTGCAGGTCAATTTGTGCATAGCTGATCCCCTCAGCCTAAAACATAACATAGCTTAATACAATCATGAATTCATTAACAATGCCAACTTGATTTACATAGTCCTATGGATGATAGATATCTCATAAAAAAAACAGTTAAAAAAAAACAATCACCTTAATACACAAGGGTAGTAAATTGAAATTGCTAGTAGGACCAGTGTTGGATTTTAGATAGACAAAATAGTTCAGTCAATTAGCATCATGACTATACATAGTAATTTTTCATAACATTAGCCCCGGCAGACGATAAGTAAATTACCCCATCAGCTATTAATCCAATGAAGTCTGCATAGCAAGTAGTGGCAATTATCAATATTACTGTCCTGTGATATTGGTCCTCATAGGAACAGAATCCTAAATTGGGTCGAAGACTGCATCAGTCTGAAAGAGGGGACTTTACGACGGGAAATCTTTAAATCTACTTCTGCTGAATCATTACAGAATGATATACAAGGGCATAGCACATAAAAGCAATATAACTCTCGAACTGGTAACCCTACACACAAAGAAGTAAAAAATTTAATTCCTCTGTATGTATGCCTAATAGGGCTATTGTAGCTTAATTTCTATTGTGAGATTCACCTTTGGAGCAGAGTTGAGAGAGAGTTTCTTGCTACTTGGAGGCATTCTAACCTCTGCATACTCAGGAATGTCCACATTGGGTTTATCTACCTTGCCGCTAATGGCCGGTTTCTTCACCACAGCATAGGTGTGAAGATTGCCTGCAGATCGAGTAAGATTGTCAATGAACATTTGTGAGACTCCTCATGTAAACATCAGGCTGTGTCTCACGACCTTGGGACAATGTTTTTGTCTCTGACCGGGTGCGGTCTCTGACCAGGTGCCGTCTCTGACCAGGTGCCTAGTCCTACCGTCAGGTAGGATAGTGTGGGCAACTCTGGCTGCTACACTTGGCTACATGTGCTACCTGTGTACAGACCCCTGTCCTTTCCTTGCTCCCCACAGTGTTGTAGGTATGCAGGCCATGTGCTTTAAGGACCTCAGCAATGTTGACACAAAGCAGAGGGGGGACTTTGCTAAATGTGGGTATATCTCCAGTTTAATGCAAAATTGTGTATTCTGCATCCCAGTAATATCATTTATTATTCAAATCCATAAGATTATGCCATTTTAATGCATCCAAATGCATGCATTTTTCACCAGAATGCGATGCTCAAAGCAGAGGGGGAACTTGGAGTTGATTACCCTGTTTCTGTTACCAGAAACACCTGACCTCCCCCCCGAGGTTTAGCTCAGTGGTGGCCCGTGAGCAGGAGTGAAGCCAGGCAACCAAACAACAAAGGTAGTTCCCATACATGACACCAGGCGGCGCGGCGGTGGTTGACCCACAGTACCACCGCCACCCCCCAGGGTGCGATTGGGAATGTACATCTCATATCGATACCTCCAACAACTGTGGTTGTTCATCCCCATATGATTATATTTTATGCAATATCTTTGAGACTACAACCTACAATATACAATGTGTTTAGAAGTTTGATTGCCATTAGAGTTTACATCCTTTAAGGGCCTCAATTTCATCAGGCCATCGGCTGCTACTATAGTTAAGAGATAAGGAATCTGTCTGCTGTGCTGTGCTAGGTGTACTAAAAACTACACACCTATTTTTTAAGAATCGTGTACAAAACAAAACCAAGTCCTTGTATTGGATGTAAAAATCTCTTCACAATAAAATGGAAGAATTTAGGATGTAAAGAACCCGGCCTGAAAAAATGTTGTTCTGAATTGGCTTGCAATGGACTCATATGTAGTTTACAATGTGATGAAAATTATATTCTTCAGGAATATCAAGTGTTTTGATGAGATGTATCATAGTTTAGCCTAACTAAATTACAGAAATTAGGCATCATAATCTACAACCCCACTGTTACAATGGTAGCCGTATGCTCTCATTTAGATAACAAAAAAGATAGTTTTAAGAACAATTTTTGGAAATACTAGATCTTTATTACAGTTTTAAATGACAATGTGCAGATCTCTATACAAGTTATGATTACACAGTTATCCAAGATCATCAAACAAGTATAGGTTGATGATGCATACTGGCCACCAACCTGTCAATAACAGAAGATTATTTCCGTATCTGTGTACTTGTTAGCTTTTTGTACACTTAGTTACATAGCTCTTAATAGTATACACCCCCTGTCACCACATTTCATCCCGTTTTGGCCTGCAAGTAGTCCAGGATGAATATGAGAGAATCTAGCTAGAACCTAGGAGGAGAGAAAATAGGGTCTCTCTACACAATGCGTACATGGACTAAATCCTAGTGGATTCTTACATGCCATTGTGCTGGCCAATCAGTTTGGAAATATTGATATTTTTTTACATCATGGTAGCGTTTGAAAGAGTAAGCTAGTATTACTACTAAAAAGCCATGAGTAACTATCCTCATACACCATCTAATTAAGCCTGTAATATCATGACCCATTGATGAATTGCCAAGCCAGTTTTGCTTTTAAGTATCATACAATTCCTACAGTATCTACTCAACTACAATTTGTGATTACAAATGCCTAACAGTAACACTTTCAATATGTTGCAATAAATTTCCAAGTATTAACTTATAAAAGCTGTGCTATGTATTCAATACCAGTCATCCATCCCCTGGTAATGCAGCTGAATGGCTCTAGACCCCTAAATTCGATATGGCGACATGGGCATTTCTTAACATCGACATGCGACATAAGGCCTAATGACATGCGACATGAGGCTTAGTGACAGGGGACATGGACATTTCTTAAATTGACATGGGACAAGAGCATTTTAAGCGACATAGACATGCGACATGGTCATTTCTTAAATCCGACATGCGACATGGGGACCCCCCCATCAAGGACCCCAGCTGTAAGTGTCCACAGGATACAGGGTCAGCTTCTGGGAGGTCCTCTGCTGTTTACTTCTGCTGTCAGCTTCCTATCACTACCTTTCACTGGGCCACTTAAAGGCCCATAGTGACCAGCACTCAAACTGATTTGTCTGGCCCCTCTGCCGAGCTTCGTTCCATTACACCTTAGTCTGAAAAGTAACAATCATTCTAAATTAACTTTGTACATTTAGCAGAACCCCTAAACGTGACCCAGAATATGTATTATGTTAAAAAATGGCTACATGTTATTCACTTTCATGTTTTGATGTTGGCTCATGTTTTATGGTGCTTTCATTGAGAAAATATGAACTTGTCAGGGATAACCCTGAACCATTGTGGTGATCAAATCACTCCATTCAGAGGTGTGTGTGTTAGAATAGTCATACATCAATAACAATGATTTGGGGTGTTCATCCAGACCCCTGTTGAGGACTGGGTGTATAGAAATAAAGCTTGCTAACCTGCATATCTGTGGCAGACTTGTTGTGGTCTATCTCAGAATACATGATTCTTGGTACGACTGGTCTTGGTGGCGATGGGCGAGGTCCTGTTTCATCGTGAGATACTTTAATATACTTCAGGCCTTTAGTCTAAAATATTAATCATCAAAAATCATATGAAGTAGGCACATGCAACCACACTAATCCAAAACGGGCTCATAGGGAATGGTAAAAGACATCAATACTTTTCTCTATCGATATCTGCTCATGATGCTAGAATCTTAGTCTGCCTTCAGTGAGATAAAAAATTACAAGTTATGGACACTCCTGACCCACTAACAGGATAATCCATTCACTCAGGTTTGAGATCTGCATTATAGTATCTTAAGGTGGGTCGCTACCCTTTGATTTCTTCAAATTCTAAAATCTATCAGAATAGGCCAATATTGCATAGCCAGATACATATATACCTTCCCTAAACTGTGTTAAAAATTTAGATTATTTCAAGCAAAATTGTGCATTTTGTAACACTTTGAATATTTGATTTAATGGTAACTGATAATGTTTCTAATTCTTTAAAAAGTGCTAGTAAATTGCAGATATTTAATATTTAGAACACTATAGATGCTATGATATTGCTCGAAATAACCAAGGGTATAAATCAGGACAATTTTAGATATAGATTTTTGCCATTTTACCCATCATGCAGTGCCATATATAATTAATTTAGTCATTTTTTGGCATCTTTTTTCATTTTCAAAGGTCCAAAACCCTAAAAATATGCCTGGGACCCCCTATAAAAATTCTTCTATATGTTAGCAAATGATCTAAGCTATTTTCTGAGATAGTTTTAAAAAATTCTTTTAATACTGAATACTATCTTTAGCCAATAAGGCTACAAATAATGATGATTTCTTTGTATTCTTTCCCGAAACCCCATATTTTTACCCAGAATGCCATGGCGTAAAATTGTAAAATAATTTTTCCAGTAAAGGAGAACATATAGGCGTTTCACATGTGATGTTTTACATATCTGCGCATAATGGTTGATATAAAAAAAAATCATGGAAGTTTTCACATTTTTTCTCATTTTCAGAAAAAAATTAAAATACTTTAATTTTTTCAAAATTCTATATCTAAAAAAGTAGTTCGGGACCCCCTTTTTTTCTTTGCATTTTCCGATTCTATATAATTTGAACTGCCTGTAAAAAGAAATTTGCGAGATTCTGTTAACTTTCAGTGACTTTGACCCAAGGGTAGCAACCCACCTTAAAGAGGAGTAGATTCCTAATGGCTTTGAGGGGAGCAAAAATAATTCTGACATTCTAGAAGGGTTAGAATGAGGCTGATTAAATAGATATGCACTTTTGAACAAATCAACAAACCAAGTCCACTGGATAGCAAACTGGGAATCGATTTACCACTGACACGTTGGATAGTGATATTATTTCCATAATATTCATGATAGAAGTGTAGCCCTAGTCTGTCATCTGCATGAAAACAATACGTTCACACATTGTAATAGACAATGACCCATGTTTTAATAACCTACCCTAGGAGGAGTGGCAACAGTTGATTTCTTGTTGGCAGTTGTTCTTTTTCTGTGTATTGATATGGAATCAGCCTGTTCTGGTGTAACAACCACAACAGGGGCTATCTTTGCAGCTTTTGTGGTGTTAATTCCTGTGAGAAAAAATGTATCATTGCAGTAAGTATCTATTGCTGTGCTCCTGATTGCAGAAGGGTAGTAACCTTTAGTAAAACATTTGCATACAGGTTTATTGCAGTAAAGATAAATTGATTCATTACACTTTCAGCGTAGCCAATTCTAAAGAAAGAGAGTTGTATGAAAGAGGAATTAAAATATTCCATGCCAAGCAACCAGCACACTAGTTGGGGATAGAAGATACTTGACCATACCTACCACTAGCAGACCGACTGTTGGGATTCTAGTAAAACTATTGTCAGTTTGCCAGGACTGCTCTGTTACCTAGCAACCACAATTCCAGTCATTCCTTGTCTAGCAATCCACACGAAAAGAGGGAATTTATCTGTAGGGCGTTCAGGCCATTTTTATTTAGCACAGAAAAATTGTGGTTTTTGTGCATGATAGATAGACGGAATCTCAACCAAGAGAATTCTGAAAGAATTATAAATTTACCACCACTGGATCATGGTTAAATTGATTTTTCTTTGCAAAAAGTAAGACGTTTTCGGAAGACAAAAGAGCTCTGTGCAATGGAGGGTGACTTACATAGGGAATGTACTACTCCTAAGAAAAGGTAGATCCACATAAGTGTAAATCTGTTAGCTAATTCTTTTTCAATCACTGTGTTCTTCAGACAGGAGTTAGTAAACATATATGGAATTTAGATATATGCACACTTTTATGTCCCTCATTTTTAAAGGTGATTCCATGACTTTTAGGAAATATGTTGCTGTAGATCTGGATCTGGTAGTCCATATAACATGTGGGATATATGTAAATGTAAGCTTATATCTTAGCATTACAATTCTATCAATTATGAATTGACTGCACAAATACCCTCTGCCAGAAATCTATTCTAGTACAGGGCAGCTGCTAGGGAGCTATCAATTACTAGTGCCATAATGTGGGCCTGCACAGGGAGCACATACTCCCCACCTTCTACTTACTCATTCATATAAAACCACTATTGGAAATATACAAATCTTCGCAGAAACCAGACATTGTGTAGAATGAAACCATAGTTTTCAAACAGTATGGACATAGCTGTTCCCATTGGAGTCAATTAGTCATAAATGAGACATGAGTGTAAAAAGAGGAGAAAACTTCTGATTATCTGTACCATGGCAGGCCGCTCTGAACACCCTAATATCTGTTTGTACGCTTAGTCTATGCTGATCATATGATATATAGCTGCAAGAAGAAAAGTCACATTTTGTTGCATCTGAAAAGTGATTCTAAAATGAATGGTATCTATAACATGTGGCTCTATATGAAGTATGTGGTGACTATTGCATACAAACCAAGTGTTGTCTTTTTAACTTGCTATCACATGTTCACATACAAACTACACAAGCACTTTTTAAATTGGAAGGTAAAAGTCACATCCTATATTTATTGAATCTTTTAACATTATTTTTCAATGTTTGTAATTTCACTCTTATTGAATATGTTTGAAACTCACCTCGTGATTTCTGCCACCAGCAAACTGCAAATATGCCAACGCCAAGTAGAAGAGATGCCACAAACACAGCAACAGCTATGTAGACATACAAAGGCACCCTGCCACCCTCAGTGTATGTTGGACCTAAAGGTGGTCAGAAATCCCTGTAAATTGTTATATAAGTGCTCTGGCAGTTATATGTGTATATTGCCAGGTAACATTGCCACGCCCCCTTCTCTAGAACACTGCGGCGCAGGGGTCGTGTTAGTTCAAGGTATACTCACCAGGTGTGTGTGGCAGTTGTTGGGGACGCGTCTGTACCCGCCACAGTTGGATTCAAAATTTACTGTTATATAATATGTTAATAACAAGGGCAGGTATATCCGGCTGCACGCTATATGCATCCATTATCTAGGTCTCTTGTTATGGTCATCATAGTATAGTCATATATATATCAGTTCCTTAATTGGACGTTGGGGTAATTTATCAGGGTATACCTTTTGAAGATTTGTAATACCATATATTGAGCCAAAAGATTCGTAATAGCATATATTGAGGCAATTGTTTACTACTATGAGGCAGCTCTACTAGAATTATTCTAGAGCCAAGCCTCAAATGTATGGTGCAAAAATGTTTTTTGCTGAAAGATGAGCTTACAACCAGACTATGCAAACCTCGACAACTATAGAAGTCAAATTCAAACCTTACACATGGCAGCTGTTTTTTTCAGGAGCTTCACTTCAAATGTCCTCTTATGTTCCTGTCCATACACATTACTGTAGGCTGTACAGGTGTAGACTCCGACATGGCTTGCTTTAACTTCAGGGATAGTAATACTGGCCCTAGATTGGTCAATGATGACATCATCTGGCAGTGGATGTTGGTCTATAGCCCATACTAGATGAGGATAGGGCTTGGCACAGATGGTAAAGGTGATACGTAAATTGTGATCTCCGATACATGTGGACATGGTGTCGGGCTCATTAATCCAAATAGCAGGATCTGCAGATGTAGATGAATATTTAGATTAATATTCAGATATTGATAATCCTAATGTCTATGTAATGATGTGCTTCACAGCGCTCTAGTTGAAATAGTACTAAACTGAGCAATGCTTAGTTCAGTGAAAATGTTCACTAATTAAGCTGCACTTCAAACTCCTGTAGGCTGTGTCTCTGACCGGGTGCCAGCTCTGACCGGGTGCCAGCTCTGACCGGGTGCCAGCTCTGACCGGGTGCCAGCTCTGACCGGGTGCCAGCTCTGACCGGGTGCCAGCTCTGACCGGGTGCGAGCTCTGACCGGGTGCGAGCTCTGACCGGGTGCCAGCTCTGACCAGGTGCCAGCTCTGACCGGGTGCCAGCTCTGACCGGGTGCCAGCTCTGACCGGGTGCCAGCTCTGACCGGCTTGAATAAAAAAGGGTTATTTAGGGCAGATGGAGATAGAATTTGGCTGAAAAGGTTAATGGATGTTATTACTCTTTAAATTAGTCATTAGTTGCCCATTTTTATCATCATCTGCCCTAAATAACCCGTTTTTATTCAGGCCGGTCAGAGCTGGCACCCGGTCAGAGCTGGCACCCAGTCAGAGACAAAAACATTGGCCCAAGGTCGTGAGACACAGCCTGTAGTAAGTCAATGTGCGGGCTCGGCAAATAGAATAAATGCAAGAACCGGTTCACTTCTGAAAAGGATAAGTTGTATGTAAAAAAATAAGTTTCCTATGTCTGCATGAAAACAGATATAGAAACTTACATTGAAAGTCAATCTGGAATCCGACTTCAGCCCTTTCATTCATTGTATCCCAGCCAATAGATTTAGGAACCACAAAGTGATACCAGCCATTGAAATCACGTGTACGGTTACAGAAGAAATCTGGACTCAGATTAAACCGGATGCTGTACATCGTCGCAGTCTTCTGGCCATAGGCAAACTGGCCCTGGACATTGATCATTGTGATGTAGTCACTAGTGTCGAGTCTGGAGCCAGCATAATGAAGCTGTGGCTGACCAATGTCCGTACCAGAGATGGTTATGTTGAGGTTGAAGTTGTCCTTGTAAAACAGAGGATGGAGAGTTGTCTCCTCTTGCGATTTTGACTCCACAGTCAGTGGAGCTAAGAAGGAAACAGAAAACTAATGACATTTCTTTATTACATATTAACCCACGGTTGACGCCTGAGACAATGGGTTTCACACCTTGGTTATTTTCACATAACCGAAGGTTAAGTCAGATACCCTCCTCGTAACTGAGTTATGTAATAATAACAATGGTAAAGTGACTGGTGGCCTCATAGGTTTGCCATGGTTATTTTGACATACACTCAGTTACTCGTAGGGTATCTATTACTTCAACACCATCTATACAGATGAATTCTTTATTTCATCTTTACTCAATGAATCACTTCTGGTTGCCTGTAAGGCAAGGCATTATAACTATACAGTCAACGGTAATCATTGAGTCACAAAGTGGAGTAATGAATCAGCTTAAAGTAGCCTAAAGGGATTAATTTATGGTATAGTCATTTCAGGATTACCTCGCCTATTTGCATTATATTTTGATTAGGTTAACATACAACTTTTATTGCACCAAAAAGTCTTGCAAAGTTTGCTTACTTACTTTTTACAGCTACAGTAACTAGCTGTGATGGTGTTGATTTACCAAAATAACTCTTTCCAATGCAGATATAAGGTCCACCCTTGTTTATGTCATAGACATCACGAATGTTGAGTACCGAACCATATGCTAAGGGTGTACTCCTATCTGTAGCATTGTACCAAACAATATCACCCAGGTCGGAGCCCCAATCTGTCATTTTGCATGTGAGAGAGAATGAGTGGCCAATGAATATGTAGACTCGAGAGGATATAATATAGGGACCAGACGGTGGCCCTGAAACAAGAAACATTGTGAGTGAGCCAGATAACCATAAAATATGTTGCATACAAGTGGTGTTGCATACAAAGGACTGGGAAAGGGTAATGAATGTAAAGATGAAAATGAAAATAACAACATACAATTGTAATGGACAGCTGTGCTGCTAGGTTATGTGGTTTATCTATTTTATTCCATGTGGAGAAACAAAGCTACTATGCTTAAGTACTAGAATGGTCATTCTCCACATGCCCTTGGAGAAACTGGTGCTCATACTCCTTGGGATGTTATGAAATAGCTATGAAACCAACCTTTAATTGCTTATGTTGATGAATTTACTCAAGAATCACATGAAATAAATACAGAGATCCACTCTAATCAGTCTGAACTCCTGGTTTCTCCACTTGTGATGCATTGGATCGCTTTGCACTCGGCTCTGCCTCGTGTGATACGATCCAATGCACCACTCATGAAAAAACCTGTCATTCAGACAGATTATCGGGGACCTCTGTCTATATCTTCATGGAAGGCCTGTTTTATTGTCTCAACATTATGTCTATGTTAAAGTAGAGAATTACATGTAATAGTGATGTATACATAGGCTCACCGGGGTATGGGGGCTACTGCATGGTCTCTTCAAAAAATAACAATTCAGCGACTCCAAGGGGCTCAGTACTTCACAGCCAGGAATATGTTAAGATATGTTTTATAAAAAGGCCTGGTAATGATAATGCCACCTTCGAGACCACCCATGGCCCAGCACCAACCAAAACTAATAACCCACATCAAAGCTTGAAGAGGCGGATGGCTGAGAAGATACCAAGATTCAAGATTCAAGATTTAAGATTCAAGATTCAAGATTTTTATTCAAGCTAATTCACGGCTTGCGCTGTGATTTTCAGAAGCTGAAGAACGCCAACATATGTACAAACAGGGTGTTGAGATGTCATATGATTATGTCTTATGTTTACATCCTCAGGCCCCACATGGTGGCCAGCATATCTAAGCACACAGGTGGACAAATTGGTGCATGTGGTTGCATAGTGTCATGGGTTGCTCACTGGATTTAGGGTGTAAAATAGAAAATAAAAACTGAGAAGGTATTCTGTTATTGGAAAAATTAATATACCGTAAAACAGGTACCAAACCAAAAGCCCTAACCTCCTCCCAACACATACTCTCCACTAACCACTAACCACTAACCACTACCACTTCAAGCCTCTCGCCCTCCTCAGCACTGCATGAATGTTGTCATTTAAGTAAAATTCGGACTGCTGAGAGTCACACTTTAAGCATGTTTATTTCCAGTAAATGCCCCTTAAAGCTGGTTTTATCTCATTATAACTTTAACAGGACATTAACATGGAATTTAGTGAACTTAAAGCTGCTTAAATAGTGACTTTAAGCAATAAAAGGTTTGCTTCAATAACACTGTTCATACAGTGCAAGTGTAACACAGTGCCTCATGTCATGGTACTTACAGTTACGGTGGTTGGAGAGCTCAGCTCTCAGAAGCGCCGACAGCAGAAGGAGACAAGAGGCCCAGACATGCATTTCTGAAAAACAGAGGGAACTCGGAAATGTAATTTCGTGTTACAGTATAGCTATGCACATTATTCGTGTATCATGAAAATACTATAACCCATTATATAACGCGATATAGCCCTCAATGCCCTTTGACAGGAAATGCTACTCCCGTTCTTCGTTCATCCTAAAATGAGGCCCCAAAATAATACATGATACTTCATAAATATGCCATAAATATGACATATTTCCACAAGAATCATCACAATCATATCACGATCACATCACAATATGGATCATAAATATTTATGATGTATTTTGTGATATATTTTTGTGAAGAGTGTAAAGGGGATTTCACATTTTGGCAATTTCTTTTACATATCTTGTAACGTTCTTTGTAACATACATGTATTTTGTGACACATTTGTAATGTTTTGTAGTGTAGTGGGACGTTTCTTGAGGTCTCATGGGGGTCAACAAATTTCCAACCCAAGTGAGGGACATTGGTGATGTATTTCTGAGGAATTCTTATGTATTTGTGACGTATTTGTCGCATATTTGCGACTTATTTGTGACACAAGGTAGGGGCCAAAAGCTTAGGGCAGCAAGTGACATGAGGGGCTTAAAAACTATATACTGAGCTTGCATCTGGTGTTTTGAGAATGATGGATGTGTCGGAATGAGGTAAAAAGATGGAAAGTGCCCTCTGCAAAAATATGAAATCAGAGAGTGTGGCTATTGTGCAGCTGAGAATACTTATGATAACCTCAGGTGGATCCTCTATTTTGTATAGGTGGGAGCAGGCCATCGTTAAGTAATGTTTACATATAGAAAAATTGTTTTGCGCCTGATTCCCAAAACTAGTTTCACAATCAACACTAAATACAGTTACATTTACTGGGAAGCACCAGGAGCACCATGCAATTGGAGCATATGAGTCACATCCATCTATGTAGGTTGCCGAAAGTGACAGTAGTGTACATGTAGTGTATGGGAAAGGTCAGCGGTCCCTCTGCTACTGTGTCACAGAGTGGTGCCTAGGGGTTAACCATTGGTACATGTGGTTTGGTTCCATGATAGCACCACTACCCATTACTCTATGCTATCATATTCCGTATGAGCTATCTGCAATCGATACTAGGTAATTTAAAAAACAGCATAATTTAGAAATATATACCTATCTTTATATAATTATGTATAACAAGGCACATTTACCCTACTAAAGATGTACCCACATTGCTCAGTCCATGGGTTTGTCTGACCTTAGAGTTCTATAAGTGGGAGCAATTTACTGAGCTTCCCTATAAAGAATACTACCATGGTTCATGAGGGTGTGAAGCATATAAGTAGGCATGTAGACAATACATACTAACAAGCTATCTAGGACCTACCTGTTTGGTGGAGGGATGCACAATGCTAGTGGAGGCCTTGTATGTCCTACCAAAAATACATACCCGGGGCTTTCCCAAGTGGTTTTGTTATAACCAGGGTGCAAGATAACCACTGTACCACAGAATCCAACAAGGGCCATGTTATATATGTCTAGCCCTGAAAATGTTCATATGGCAGCGAAAAAATCACAAAATGCCAATATTCAAATTAGATGAAACCCATAAAAAAGCATAAAAAATAGTATAAAAGTATAATGCTAAATATTTACCTATCAAAAGGAGAAAGTGAATCTGCTGTTTAAGTTTTTACTCTTATGTTATAATATAAATATTCACTTGACCACATTTCTACAAATGCTACTTTGTAGCAATCTTAGATAGTAACATAACTTGCTAAAGGGTTGTACATACAAGATCTGTGAAGCATTAAATGTTTTTATAACAGACCATAGGGCTTAGCTGACGAGTACCGTAAATTCTCGCGTAGAAGCCGCAGCTTCTACGCGAGTCAGACTCAGCTTTTTTTTGATACCAAACATGCCTATACAGGGTGTGGCTTATACGGGAGTTTTTATTAGTATACTACAGTACCAAAATCGCAATATTCAGACCCCCTCTGCGGCTTATATAATTTGTCAAAGTTAGGGGTGCGGCTTATACGCGAGTTAGGCTTATACGCAAGAATTTACGGTATGCACATGTGGCACAAAGAAACGGACACCAAACAATGTGTGCCTTAAGGATTTCACATTATGATCCACTGCTTTGTCAGTATTGGTCGCATCATCTAAAAAACATCAAATGGCTGAGACTCTGTACTTTATGGTCTTGTCAATGGCATCTTTCTCTTGGGAAATGTGGATAACTGTAAACAAATGTAAAGAATGATTCAAATATGCATAGAGCTATAGAAATTGAAATACACTGTCAGAAATGGAATTAGTCCCCAAATGTTTGAGGGAACTATATTCCCTTCACACTGGTACCATATAGAACACTCTAGTAAAGGATGAGTCAATGGGAACCTTCCCACACAATGAGGTCGAAATATCCCAAAATTTTTTAAGACAGTTTTGCTGATACCCCTTCGTCCCTATACGTATGTGATACGGAGTGTTACTGTCATGAAAATCATCCATCTCTTCAAAGAAAGCTCACTTGGCAAACTAGAGAATGAACGATTACCCTGATTGGAAACTGAAATAATGTAATTAATAGGGTAATTAAATAGGCTAATTAGGAGTCCTCTAATGAATTTACATTACAGCTCTATTAGCTTCCTGCCAATTTTGAACTACTTCAACTATAGACTAGTACGAAGTAGTGTGACAAGCATCCAGATCCTGACTTATTTGTGTCTTTAGATCAAAGCTAAAGACTACAATAAGTGAGCCTCTACTGTAAAAGAAATTTTTGGGTTGAAAAATGGCCATTTAAGTAGAAAGCAGGTGAATACATGAAGGTAGCCTATCGCATATGAGTAGTTATTATACGATTTTGTCTTTCATCATGTTTTTTCTTGGATATGCCCGTGCTGATATTCCTGCATAACCCAGGTGGAAATCGTGCTGATATTCTGGATATCAGAATGATTTTATGGATATCACAACGATTCTGGTGGAACTCTCGACAGCCATAAAATCTGAGGTTTCATGGTGATTCGAACATGGGACCCCAAGACTTGAAGTCCGATGCTCTACGCACTACGCCGTGGAGGCGCTGGTAGAGGGAGGTGGCAAAACAAGGAGTCTATAGGCGGATTTTCAGCCCTGTACGACCATTATTTACCGAGTTACAGAAGAAAAGACATTTTTTGGTATAATTTCTTTGAATTTCAATATTTTTTTATAATTCTTTTTTCTACTATAAAGGTAGAAATTGGACTTTACTTACCTATTCATTAAAATAATTCTAGGGACTTTTTTCACATACATATAGGCACTTTAAAAATTGTATGTTTCCACCCAGATTCGATCCGGGGACCTCCGGTGTGTGAGGCGTACACGCTAGCGCCCATTCATTTCTGGCCATGGTACAGGGGTAGGGAAACGCTGATTATAATCAAGTCTATTGGGGATCGGTTAGTTTTCAAACCAGCAGGTCGGTCGGCGTGAGTTCAGTCCCTTTTAAATAATGTATGCTCCCCACTCAGCTCCACCAATCAGCAAACAGGGTTGGTGGAATGTCAAAACAACATGGCGCTTCCCGTGTTAGAGATATTCTTCAACAATCCTTCATTATGGCCAAATTAGGACAATTTTAAGGTAGATAATTACATTTGAGTCGAAATATCGTATAATAAACCTAATAATGAATGTATACTGGAGCACTCTGGTTGTGTATAGGTCCATAACACCCATGTCGCTACGCGACTCGGGCGTTATTGACCAATTAACAACCCTTGTGCTCCCATATCCATACATTATTGGTTAAATATGGGGTCCTATTGACAGGTCTAGGCCAAATTTAAAAAAAAGGTGTGTTTCAGGTTACCCGACCCTACCTAGCAAAACAGGGCCGACCCTAAATTTTTTTATCCAATTTTGAAAAAATGTACATTTTTGGGCTATCTCAGGTTGAATTTGATAGTCTACGAGTCGACACCATTTTCGGCAAGTCGGCGCTGAAGTTTGCGAGTCAATTTGGGGTACTTTTCAGTCCAAGTAAAATAAGAAAAAAATCCGATCTTCCCTACCTAGAATTTCGACTATCTAACATGAAACACATGTTTTTTGGCCCTAGCACATAAAATATCGCTAAATTCTCTATAATTGTATTTGTTTATGCTTTAAACTCCTGTTGAAATGAACTTTGCCAACAAATAACAGCTGTTTCTGATGTGTATTTGATTTTGATATACTCTTCACCAAGAAATATTTTGTACCCATTTGAGTTGTATTTACAGGTTATTTGACATAGAAAAGCAAGCCTTATTCAATAGTCCTTTTCTTGCTGCTACAGACTAACTGCAAACAATGGCAGTGATATATTAAGGCATTTAGCATCTGTACAGCTGGGGAGAGCCTCTTTCTCTTACATTGCTATTTTTTTCCACATTGACACACATCCTTGTTATATTAGGCATAAATTTCAAAAAAATATGCCGGGAATACAATGCCCATTGAAATATTAACTCAGTGAATGTCATTGCATATGTGCCAGCTTCTACTGAGTTGTATAGGACGAGGCTATTGACTGACTTGACCAACCTGGCTTGGGCCTATAGGGAGACCAACAAATGACTACCTAGGTTTGGGGACTACTGACTAAGGTTTTCAGCATGAATATTATCAGTGTAGACAGAAGTACAACCATGGCACTATGGTTGCCAGACCAGGGTGTTTCCACCTGACAGACACCTGTTGCCAGTATTGGTCTGAACACAAAGAAAATACTACACTCAGCCAGCATCTGTAAGGCATTGATGAGGAACTGATGTCATTGATGTGGTCCCCCCCCCCCAAACACATAGCAGCAACCCCTTGTAACCCGCACTGATAATCCTTATGTCCTACCCTGTAGTAAATTGCGAGCTATCAGCTTTGTTACAATGACAACTATTAGCTTCAATTGACAATGATAACCTGTTTAGAGTTTTAAACTGATTTGTCTATGTTTGCTAGATGCCATGGATGACTTCAAGTATGATTCAAATCCTTTCGCAATGTATCAACCCCTTTTGGTCAGGTATAGTGAATTACAAACCCAAGAGTTTGAAAGAGTTCCCGTTACAAACACTTCTGACCACATGTGGGCACATGCTGTGAATGTAAAAGATGGAGAAGGAGGAAACCTTTAGAAAATCATTACAGCTGTAGGGGTCAGATTCGCCTTGCATTGGTGATAAGCCCCTATATCACTTCGATAATCTCGCTCCCCTCTGTACAATACTGATCCAGCAATGTGCGCATGGTCAGATTGTCAGCTGGGGAACTAGCTCAGTTGGTAGAGCAGCAAGTTACATGATCTGAGGGTTGTGGGTTTGAGTCCCGCTTTCTCCAGATGATTTTTTCGCGACCTTTACACAGCCAATATTAGTCAGAAGGTTCAAAGGCCCTGTACAGACAACACCAAGAAGTAAGTGATGCAGTTGCACTATATAAAGGAGATATTTCCCAGTAGTGTGTGTCGTAGATTACACTACATCTTGGTGTAGATGTAGGTTAATCCAATGATCCGGGGTTCAAACCCCAGTCACACTAGCAGTGCTAGACTTTTTTCTCGTTTTTCCTTGTTCTTTCTAACTTATATAAATATGAAACATAATTTTTCCGTTTTCTTTCTAATTTAGCGAAATGTAGTCTTGGTTTCTATCAATCGTTTCATTATGAATTATAAATAGCCACCTTACTCACTATACCTCCCCTCAAGATATAGGTTACCCAGTCTCCGAAATAAGTTTCTTTTTTATTTGAAAAGGTACGCTTGTATTTCTATTAGAAAATGAAAATTGTTGTTGCATAGCTTTTTTAGAATAGCTGGATTGGATGCCATGTACTCTTCGAACTTCATTCAATACTCTAAGTTGATTAGAAATAAAAGACACCTATTCAGTTCTCAGTAATGTTTAGGTGACCAGTAGGATCTCGACATATATCTTCACCTATAGACTCTAAAGATGCATAATCTGCACAGAAAAAAACACTATAAAAGAGATGTGTCCAACGCCTCCTGCTCCAGAGTAATACCCTTTTTGATATTTAATGGCCTATCCAAAGAATACACTTGTCCGACCCCTTATTGATTCACTCCATTGACCATATTAATGCAGCTCAGTCAAGCGGCCATGTTCCTATTCATCGGTGAGGTCAGATGGGTAGTGGGTCACCTTAGCTAGTGTCAGTGTTGAGTTAGACGCAGACACACCTAGTACTGGATACACAAAGGGTCTCACTTACCGCTAACCTAAATGAGCTATTAAGAACAAGGGAAGTTAATTGATCAGTGGATAGACACTAATATTGATAATTTGAGGAGCAATGCTTAGCATTTTGATAAGGTACCATCCAGCATAGGACACCTCAGAGGGAGCTCCTAGCTCTAGTAAAGGTGCCATCAAAGGTTGCCAAAACACTTACTGAGTGCTGCTTTCTCAACGTATTGTTGGCACTTAAGAGACTGTAGTTAAAACGTGCATTCTGAGTTGACACTAGGTGTATAAGATATCCAGAACTCTGCGGACAATCAGGCATCATTGATAAATGTAAAGGACCATATTGACATAATGCTACATGACTAGTCTACACCCGTTGTACAACTCAGAATGGACAGGATGCATCAGCTGCACCTACTGAACACCCTGGTCTGCCTTCTGCTGTATTACATCCAACAGACACAAGGTAATCTTTCAGCCGCTGCTTTCCTAATAATTTAATTTCCCAAACCATTATGTTTAACTCTAAGAGCCCTAAAACTTTCAATCATCTCTCACTACCTCCTACTACAGTGGCCAACGAGGGCCAAAAAGTGATTTTGGAAAATACAAATATCCGTAGCTTTTATTCTGGCTGAAGTCGGCCATTTTGCGGAAAACCAACTTTTTACACATTGGAATTTTTTTGTAGGAAATTTGACCTATTCCAAGGATACCTGTCACAAGCTTTTCTGAATAAGTTGACAGTTGATAGCAGCCATTTGGAATTTCATTTTCCATCTGGACTGTTGAGAAAAAAATAAAATGGTTGCCGTCAACTGTCAATTAACATGGATTGACAGTTGACAGCACTAATGATCGCCTTTTTTTTCAAAATAATTGTTTCCTTAGGCTAAATTCAAAATTGTTCAAATGACTTTTTTTCCTCAAAGTTAATGTTTTAAATATCCCCCCAAAATGTTTACCCTGACAATTTTTTTTTCAGAATTGCTTTTTGGCCCTCTTGGGCCACTCTACTACACTATTGACTACGTTGGATCTCTTACTTCAAAAAACTCTTGCCTGGCAGCCTTCCTCATATGTTCAATTATATGTTGACACAACTCCTTGAATACTTTGCTTCGTAAGACATCTTTCCTTGCTTTTTCAAAGGCAGTATTGGATAAGTTCTAAGGTTTGCCTGGATGGAACTTGGTCAATAGGCCTTGAGCAGCTGCATAGGGTTAAACATGGCTCTGGCAACAAACAGTAACCTGCGAAACAACCTCCAGAAGTGGGGCATAGATCCACATTATGATGCAATCTCATATGTAGTTGTGATCAATTAAGGGAATAAAAGAGTCACTGGTGTTCACACTGAAGGACCACCATAGAGTATTTCAGGCATTTACTGTCAGCATGACTATGGTATGTACGGTGCCTGTTACTCACACACAGGCAAATATGAGTGTCAGCCAATGTCGCCATTAGCACTCTCAGACAAGGGTCAGGCACTGCTGGACTATAACAGCTGGGTCTAGTGTCATTCTAGTGAGGGTCAGGCTCTGCTGGACCTTCAATAACAGGCTGGAAATTGGCAAAATGGCTTGAAAGTCTGGCCATGCTGGATCTTCATGCCAGAGTCTGACAATGCTGACAAGGCTGAAAGAGACCAACATTGCCAGACTCTGCCATGAGGATCCAGCATAGCCAGACTCTCAGGCAATTTTGGGTGAGTAGAAGCTCTAGATGGAGGTCCAGCATAGCCTGACCCTCACTAGAATGGCCCTTGACCCATCTATTATAGTCCAGCAGTGCCTGACCCTTGTATGAGGGTGCTAATGGCGACATAGGCTGACACTCATATTTGCCTGGGTGCACCAGGGCTACATTCACCCACCATGATGATGACAGCACTGCATTATAGAGTAAAGCACTCAGTGACTTTTGAATAGTTAGGTGTTTTCAATGTGTGCTACATTTTTAAGAGTGTCCTTTTCTCAGATCTGCTGAAAGGGTGTGCCGCCCGAGGTGCAATGTGATAAAACATTGATGATGCATATGAAAAAGATTATTACTGCATTGTGTTACTGTGTAGGATTCTGAAAGGGGCTTATTGAAGGCAAGTTGGTGTAAATCAATAGCACCAAGAATGTCTAGACGACACTGATAAATAACTTAAACAGTTCAGACCGTGCAGGAGCCCAGGAGGCAAAGTTAGTCCAGTGGTGGAACAATGATTTGGGACCTGACCCTAAATACTCTGATAACATTTCATTCTTTTCTGATTGATCATCTAGGGGGTCCTGTGTGACCTCACCCTGTGTGATCTATTTCCGACAGCACAAGGGGGAATGGAGATATACAAAGATAGCCACGGGAATTAAATAAAAATCTATAAGTCAATAAACCTGCTTTTGATCAACCAAGAAACACAAACAAACGGATTGGAATTATGTTTGTGTGGTAAAATAATCCAACATGAGAGTGAGAATCATTTACATGGCACCCGTTTTAAATTATTCAGGCGTTTGCATCCTGCATGCTACTAAATCAGATATAATACATCAAAAACATTATATAGTGACCCCCCTGACTGTCTGACCTCTAGGACCAGGATGGCATTTGTAGCAAGTTCCATTAGTGTTACATTTCCCACCATCTTAGAGGTCAGGTTGTCATTGAGCTTCAACCTGTATCGATTTGGTCTACAGCACTCTCACACAGAGTGCAGACTCACCAGTCATGTGTGACGTGACGTCATTGTCTCAAGGTCAGCCCATCCAATAGGCAACAAGGTACGAACCTGCAGAGTAACTAGACACCGCCCATTCTATGCCTAATATTGAATCACCACTTCTGGTGTAATCTTAATCAGTGAATCCCCACTTCTGGTGTAATCTTATTCCAGAAAAAAAAGAAAAATGAAAAAGAAAAAGTGGGTGCGGGGGCAAAGAACTTACAGTGGTGCCATCCAGAGCTCTGATAGGTATCACCTGGAAACTGATTAAGATTACGCCAGAAGTGGCGATTCACTGATTAGGATTACGCTAGAAGTGGTGATTCAAGAGTACGCGCAGAATGGGCGGCATCTAGTGACTCTGCAGGTTCGTCCCTACGTGCATCCAATAGTGCTGCAGCTTTGGAGAGCTAGGAGCGTTATTTCTGGTACCACCCATCACCAAAAAAGACTAAAGTATGCCATATACCATCTGAAAGCTCTGATCATGGGCTTTTCAGATATGATGCGTGAAAAAAATTGTGAACAATCCAAGATGGCCAGAGTTCCATCTCCTGTGACCTAGATCTGGCTGAGAATGATATATTGAGATCCATGTGGACCAGACCAGGTGATTTGCCCAGTCTGGGTTTTGGTCCTTTTTGTCAAGGGCTACCAATGAGAGCCCAGATGGGTCAGTCCACATTCAAACTGCCCAGCCCTAGCCCATATCTCAAGGCAGCATTGGGAACCATGCTACACCAGGGAGCTATTAGCTTGTATGTGGGTACCCTAATGATAAAGGGTAGCCTTTCGTAGAAAATAAACCCTGATGATGATGCATGATCTAGCCAGTTAGTTATATGGTCTGCATATTAGTTATGCATAAAAGTACTGAGCCATCATTGATAGGTTATTTTGCTCAGGCACTAATACCTTACCTCCTTGCAACCACAGCAATACTATATCAATGCTTTGTAGATTCTGAGTGTCTGGTGGCGGGCAGATTTTGTCCATATTGGATCAATGCAAGACTAGCAACAGGTGTCTAACAGATGTAAACCTGCACCGTCTGGGCATTGATAACATTGTTTATAAAGGAAATCAATTATTTGTGCTGAAGTTGGACTAGTAGACTGTTTTCTTGGACAGGTCATTATAAGCCTACATGCTGTGTACTACCATATACATGCAACATATACTCAACATGAATGCAGTTTACACTGCCAAATTTTTGTTTTTTGGTTATTTTTTCTCATCATTTCTTTTCAAACTATTAGTACATAATATAAAATGTCAGCTTTCATGGGGGGACGGGAGAGTCATCAAGCATGACCGGGATTCATTATATTTATATCAATGACTAAATTCCACAAAGATGTCAAGAGTCTCAGTACTGGGGCTTCCATATATCTGTTCAGAATCTTGGCTTGAAGATAAAAATTTGACATGATATCTCTACGAGAAAGACAATTGTTTGGTATGTTGTTGATATTTCATTGAATATTGTATTTCAGGTGCTTGTCCAGACGACAGATGTGTAACATGCACCAAAAAGATAAAGCCAAATCATGGAAGTACTGAAGGTGGTGTGTTGATAACCATCACCGGAGAAAGTGAGGCATTTTTACATTTTTCATCTTTAGAAATAAGCTCTTTCACACAGTCAACAAAATCCCAAAAGTAATGCAAACTACTTCTGTCTAACCTTACCCATACTCCCATGTCAAATCCAATAAGTCTGCCAGGGTCCCTCTGACCAAAATCAGGAAACAATTGCCATACAATGAAAGAATTTGGCATGTTATTTGCAGTTTAGAAATGCAGTACCAACCTTTGTCTTCAAGATTTGCATGTGACAAACGCCTGGGTCATAAATAGATGTGAAAAAATACATGAACCATTTAAAAAAAGATACAAATATATTCATGATGTTATCAAAAAATGTTGGGCTTGGACCTACAGTAGCTCTTATCATTATTGTTGCAGACTTTCTGCTGGCTTCAGGACAGAGCAATGACCCGGATGAAGGGTCGCAGCCATACCTGGTGTGTTCTGAGCACACGTACCCCTGTATAGTAGAGCAGACCACAACGAAAAAGGACAGTCTTGTTTGTCTCACGCCGTGAGTATGCATGCTAGTAGTGCATTTATATTTGAATAAGTTACCAGGCTGTCTATCAGGGTTATTTTGGCATACACCCAGCTTTTTGTTGGTCTTAAGTTTTTACAGATACGATCTGTCTTCACTTTCAAGAGCAAATGATTGGTCATTTTGACTTAGGCATTAGTCACATTATTTTTGGACTCATCAGGCAATTGTTTACTTTTTGATCAGCAGTCCATACCTATCATAATGATATACCTATTACTAACTTTGGTAAGGCCCTATTGACAAATGTCTAAAACCCGCAGATTGTAAATGCAGGTGGTCCACACTATAACCTCTATGCAGAACCCAGACTGCCTCTAAGCCTTCATACCATCCATTACTCTCGTTCCCGAATCCTTCTGATGGAAGGCTCTGGTGACAGTCAGTATGACCTTGAACTTGGAACCAGTGGACAGGAACCAGAATGTATGATGGTCTCGTACCTGTATTTTCTATCATAATTTCTGGGTCCATTGCTGGTTCCTTTTTTGGGAATGAGAGTAACTCTCCATCTCAGAAGATCAAGACATCATGGTAAAGTTATCATTTAAGCCGATTAAAGATGTTTAAATTAAAACTTTAAGAAGACTCATGTTTAGCAAACACCATGTAAATTTGCATATCACTGCCCAACTGCATTTGGCATGTATACATACATGGACATATTCTAACTATGATGCCAAAAGGGTTATCGGTAGTAGAGTAGATGGAAATAATCATGCTTAAAATCTAATTGGAATTCTGAGACTTCATGATAAAAATATATTACATTAAGATTTGTTTCTCTCCTATAGCAAAATACCACAAGCAGACGCTGACTGTAAAGTTTTCATTAAAAACAATGGTGAAATGATCTCGGAGCACTGTATTACTGGGGGAACCTACTGGGTAAGTATACTATCATGAGCTTTGATAATAACATCCGAGACAGTCACTACCCCTTGAAATTGAAAGCCTTGATATGGACAATTCCTTATTTTGATCTGTCTGATAAGGACACCAATGTAGCCATGGTTCTCAGTCACTAAGGTTATGTGCAGCAATGCAGACAAACAGCAGACTATCCCACTGTGATCTTTATCAAAACAATTGGATCTGCATAAAAATCAAGAGCTACGTCGGAACAATGTATAGATGTGCCTTGATATATTTAATTGTATTTTGAAAATCATTCTCTCCAATCTCTAAATGAAATACTGTAAAATTCACAAAATTGATGTTAGTCTTTGGTTTGCACTTTAGCATGTGTGTACTATCACATATGTGTTGGAATAATTGTATGTTCCAAACGCAACAGTTACTCCTCCAAAAAAAATTGCATGCTCTATGTAAACATATTTGTTCTAGGCACGAAATGACAGAACACCAGAGGTGTTTAATTTCCTTCATTCGCCTTTTGTTCCTAAAAGTAAGTATGTTCCTCTTTCAGATTATCTGAACTATTCAACAACACATCATTTAAACAGTCAACAGTTAATAATACTATTGTATAGCCTCCTATCTGAAAATTCCGTTACACAGATAAATGTACGTACATTTTACAATCTGCACAATTGTAATTCTATTTCTATCATACCATATTGGTCTCTTGTCTTCAGCATCGGGAGAAGTTCTCGTGACAATCAAAGCGAGAACTTTCACTGCCAGGACTGACAGTACCCAGCCGGATTCCAGTGGTCGTATAGTTAAAAGGTAAGTTTAAGCCACATGAAAAAAAATCCTCACTACTAACCTCACTCTCCAACAGATTCTCTTGGAATGCGCACTTCAGATGTTTAGCTTGGAATACTCACATATATATATAATGAAGGTTTGTTATATTAGATTCAACAATGGAGATAGAGTGGGTGTCTAATTTGTTATTCCATTCTATCTAATGCCCATTAGTCTATACTTTTGTTATTTCAAATGGTTTGTTGTTAGTCAGAAAAATGGCAGACCTGAATGACTTTTTCTGTTTCTTGATAGCAGACTATCTATGAAAGAGTAGATGCAAGTCTATATTTTTCTTTTAAATCCAACTAAATGCTGAGAGCATGTTTTGTGCAAACATTTTAAATACAGTTACATTGGGAAGAAAATCGAGTTAAGGTACATCCTTTTAGGTAGCCTATTTTGGTTCATTCGTTGAGGGCGAGTGTCACAGAATCAATTTTGATTGGTATCAATGACAAACTAATGACAGTTTATATACAGGGTAAGACTTTATGGATTTTGAATGCAAACGAGAAAAGTATTAACGCTTCCTAAGTATTCAGCATACTCCTTGGTAAAATACAGTTATAAACATGCAATGTTTATTTTGGTTCGTCTGTGTTGGAAAATAAGCAGGGGGTACCTTTCCAATTGTTAAGAATAGTAACTTTGATGCTCACGTTTATATATGTCAGCATGTGTCATGCATGGAAATGGTGGGTAGCATTTTAACTATATATCCTATTTGGCTACTAATCATTGTGCCTTATGGGTTACACGTATTTGTATTGATGGTAATTCATCCTATACTCAGTTTAGAGAAATAGCACTGAGTTACAAGCCAACCACACCACAGGTATAAGGGTCTGCTTAAGTGTGTTGTGATATCCCATTATCTAACTCAACATTCCTCAGTTGCTCCAGAAGTTGGATCCTTTTAGCTTTTGGATTCACCTAAGGATATGTATTAATTGTTTCATACTAGGGACATTTTTCGAAAACTTGGCAAAAGTATTAAAAAATAGTTTAAATTTACAGTTAATAAATTTTCGATTCATCTAGTCAAATGAAGATATCTTTCTATAGATTCTTAAATAATGCAGGAGTATCTAAGTAGATATTTTGCTTTCCAACAAATCCTTGATGACAGCATCAACGTAAATAAACTTGATATATAAAGCAGCCACCGTAGGTGCACAGGCTAGTAGGCAGTGCACCCCTGCCATGCGCACCAACTGACCTTTGTCTCCAAGCAGAGTCCTAGTCCTACCTTCAGGTAGGATAGTGTGGGCCACCCTGGCTGCTACACTTGGCTACCTGTGCTACCTGTGTACAGACCCCTGTCCTTTCCTTGCTCCCCACAGTGTTGTAGGTATGCAGGCCATGTGCTTTAAGGACCGCAGCAATGTTGACACAAAGCAGAGGGGGGACTTTGCTAAATGTGGGTATATCTCCAGTTTAATGCAAAATTGTGTGTTCTGCATCCCAGTAATATCATTTATTATTCAAATCCATGAGATTATGCCATTTCAATGCATCCAAATGCATGCATTTTCACCAGAATGCGATGCTCAAAGCAGAGGGGGAACTTGGAGTTGACTACCCTGTTTCTGTTACCAGAAACAACTGACATCCCCCCCGAGGTTTAGCTCAGTGGTGGCCCGTGACCCCTGCTGTGGCACCCGCCATGGTCATGGTCAGTAAAGGCAGAATCACTGAAAGTGTCGCCAACTGGAGATGATATTTTTAAGTCACTCAAATTTGGTCTAGAACCACAATTCAAAATGTTTTGGAAAGCCGTTGTCCTGTTCTTCATTATGTGTAGGGGGGAGACTTTATTAGGGGTCCCAAAATCGGGTACATTTTAGAAAAATGTTGATATTCGGAGCATATTTTGAAATTTTCCCTTTTAAATATCTCCATTAAAACAGCAGTATCCCTCTGGTTCGCCCCTTTGCTCCTATAGCTTGCTAATTGTCATTTTAGGACCCGCCTACATGTAGTATGACCTGCCCACAAATATTAAGAGGTCGTAGTATGCAAAGTGCAGGGGCTTTAGACTGCTGTATAAGGCTGGCCATACTTCATATTACCCTCCTAGTACAGGTCTTTCTATTTATAGATGCGCCACATAACCCTTTCCTGAGCCAACTTGTTATAAATGAAGTGATCATTCATACACTGATAATAATACCTATAGTCAGTAGTGACTATACCACCATATTTTGACCGCCATAGTCAGGGGACTATACAACTTAGTCACATATTAGTCATAAGATAGTCAGTAGTGACTATATCTGGATCACACAAATTAATGATGTCACAGGAATGTGTGCACAGGAAACAGTTAGAATTCAAATTTGAATGGTCCATGGACTTCAGGTAGGCACATCCTCTTCTAAAGCACTGTTCTATAGATATCCCTGCTTGTTATATGTTATATTACAGTTGACTATGACAACTTAAGATGTTATAGGGTGCATGAGTTTTCGGCCCGAACTCCTGACTTATGTTGTTTTAGGATAGAGGAAGGACAAATCAGAAAGTTCTTAATATGTTTAAACAAGTTTAGTATATTGAAAGGTACATATCTTCACTCCTTGGAACACTGTTTAATACGTGTCTAACCCTAGCGGTTCAGTTTTTATTGCCTCGTGAAGTTTATTGTCCTTTTTTCAGGTGACTCCGTGATGAAAAATCCATGATCATGAACATTATGTTTTAAATACATCACAGCAACTAATACTTTTGTTTACAAGCTGGGCCAACATATATCTTGAAGCATACCAAGAATGGATATCCTCTGAGTAATAGTTTTTAAGATACAGCCCGATGAATTTTGAACATTTATCAGAAATATGAAAATTTCAACTACATACTCTCAACTTTACCCTAGTTTCCTCAAAATGGTCCCATTATTGGTTAAATTCACTCTACAGTGTCCTGATCATGTGTCCTTTAAGAAATATGAAGCATCATGATATCTGGTTAGACCAAATTTGCACAGTATAGGCCTAAAGTACCCCTATTAACCTATTTTACGTCACGGAGTCACCCGGGTGACTCCGTGACGGAAATTATTTCTTGTATAAATGAGCATAAAAATGGTGGATTTTTGCATTAGAACATTAGAGGGAGTGGGTAGGACACAGGAAAAGCAGAGATAAATTAAATATATTGGGTGTTAACAATTCTATGAAGGTTTAAATTTTCATCAGGGTGGCTGGTGACTCCGTGACAAATATTCCGGGTGACTCCGTGACGGAAAATATGTATCCCAATAGACATACATGCTCCTTGAGGCAAGATTATTGGATATTTTTCAAAATTTCTTTTTTCCAGCAGAAGACACAAGAGTTACCTCACAATCTGGGAAACAATAGAGACTGTGTGGATCTTCTTTATTTACTATATAGAGGTATCAACCTGAAATGACATTTGAATATTTTGCTGACAAAACACACTTAAATGACTGTGGAGAAAAAAATACGGAACATATCTAGTGAAATCCTCGTGAATAAATTGACTAAACCGTAGACCTAATAGAAAATGATATTAGGAATAAGCTGTTACTGCCTCAGTACACATGGGAGACATGTAAAACATGTCATTTTTAGCATTTTTGACGTTTTTAGGGGTTTTTGGGCCTTTGCAGGGCCAGAAAACGGAAAATATCGGGCCAATACACAAAAAATAGAGATTTCCTGAATAATTAGGATGTTTTCTCACATATACCAAAAATGTGAATGAATTGGTGCAAAACTGGTTATTCCGTAGGGGTATAAGCCTGAAAAGGGCCAGAAATAGCCGAAACAACATAACTGGAAGTTTATGCCTTTCATGTTTGATAGAGTAATCATGGTATTTTGTTCAAAGTTTGATAACATAGAAATACATGAACAGTTTATGTCTAGACTAACAGAGCATATCAGGCCTATACAGGAGCCTGTCACCTGCCCTGCTTTATCCTATCCTGTCACATGCCCTGCCCTATCCTAGCCTGTCCCCTAGCCTGTTCCATAGCCTACCTTATCCTAGCCTGTCACCTGCCATGCCTTATCCTAGCCTGTCCCTTGCCCTGCCCTATCCTAGCCTTTCCCCTGCTCTACCTATCCTAGCCTGTCCCCTGCCATGCCTGATCCTAGCCTGTCCCTTACCCTGCCTTATCCTAGCCTGTCCCCTGCCATGCCCTATCCTAGCCTATCCCTATCCTGCCTAATCCTAGCCTGTCACCTGCCCTGCCTTTTCCTAGCTTGTTCCTTGCCCTGCCCTATCCTAGCTTGTCCCTTGCCCTGCCCTATCTTAACCTGTCCCATGCCATGCCTTATCCCAGCCTTTCCCCTGCTCTACCTATCCTAGCCTGTCCCCTGCGATGCCTGATACTAGCCTGTCCCTTGCCATGCCTTATTCAAGGTTGTCCCCTAGCCTGCCTTATCCTAGCCTGTCACCTGTCCTGCCTCATTCTAGCATGTTCATTGTCATGCCTTATCCTAGCCTGTCCCTTGCCCTGCCCTACCCTAGCCTGTCCCCTGCTCTACCCATCCTAGCCTGTCCCCTGGCCTGCCTTATCCTAGCCTGTCTCCTGCCCTGCCTTATCCTAGCCTGTCCCCTGCCATGCCTTCTCCTAGCATGTTCATTGCCCTGCCTTATCCTATCCTGTCTTCTGGCCTGCTTTATCCTAGCCTGTCCCTTGCCATGCCTTATTCTAGCTTGTCCCTCCCCTGCTCTACCTATCCTTGCCTGTCCCCTGCCATGCCTTATTCAAGCTTGTCCCCTGGCCTGCCTTATCCTAGCCTGTTCATTGCTATGCCTTATCCTAGCCTGTCCCTTGCCCTGCCCTACCCTAGCCTGTCCCCTGCTCTACCTATCCTAGCCTGTCCCCCGGCCTGCCTTATCCTTGCTTGTCCCCTGGCCTGCCTTATCCTAGCCTGTACCTTGCCATGCCTTGTCCTAGCATCTTCATTGCCCTGCCTTATCCTGGCATATCCATTGCTCTACCTATCCTAGCCTGTCCTCTGCCACGCCTTATCCCAGCTTATCACCTGCCCTACCCTATCCTGCCTGTCACCTGCCATGCCTTATCCTAGTCTGTCCCTTGCCCTGCCTGATCCTAGCCTTTCCCCTGCTCTACCTATCCCTGCCATGCCTGATCCTAGCCTGTCCCTTGCCCTGCCTTATCCTAGCCTGTCCCCTGGCCTGCCTTATTCTAGTCTGTCCCCTGCCATGCCTGATCCTAGCCTATCCCTATCCTGCCTAATCCTAGCCTGTCACCTGCCCTGCCTTTTCCTAGCTTGTCCCTTGCCCTGCCCTATCCTAGTTTGTCCCTTGCCCTGTCCTATCCAAACCTGTTCCCTGCCCTGTCCTATCCTAGCCTGTCCCCTGGCCTGCCTTATCCTAGCATGTTCATTGTCCTGCCTTATCCTAGCCTGTCTCCCTGCCTGCTTTATCCTGCTTTATCCTAGCCTGTCCCTTGCCATACCTTATTCTAGCTTGTCCCCTGGCCTGCCCTATCCTATCCTGTCACCTGCCCTGCCTTATCCTAGCATCTTCATTGCCCTGCCTTATCCTGGCATATCCATTGCTCTACCTATCCTAGCCTGTCCTCTGCCATGCCTTATCCCAGCTTGTTCCTTGCCTGGCCCTATCCTAACCACCTCCCCCTACCCTGTCTTGTCCTAACCTGTCCCCTGTCCTGCCTTGTCCTAGCATGTCCCCTGCCCTACCTATCCTAGCCTGTCCCCTGCCATGACTTATCCTAGCCTGTCCCTTTCCCTACCCTATCCTAGCCTCCCCTGCCCTGCCTTATCCTATCCTAGAGCAGGACAAAGCTTGACCTGCCTTTCCCTTATTTCTCATGATTGACTATATCTATTAGTCATAATGACTACTTTAGACCACGCAACCATTAAATTCATAGTCACTTGACTATATAGCCCAAATCAGCCGATTTAATGGCTGACTATAGGTTGACTATATGACTAACTTACATTAGACATAGGTGACTAACTAGGTATAGCCGTTTTTTCTACGTTTACGTGACTATAGAAACGTAGCCCGTAGTGACTAACATTTCCAGGGCTATTATTATCAGTGTAGCTATATAGGATGGTTATATGGGGTGCTTACTATAGTTTGATCTAGCCCTGATATCGCCATCTGACTGAGGGTTGGGAGAAGGGTGAGCCTGGTACTGATGCACTGGATAATTTACATTCAAAACAGGTTACCAGAGTTCAAATAGAAGTACCCTATGAGTAACTGAGTGTATTTCTAAATAACCATGACAGACTGGCTAGTGGCCTGAGAGGCCTAATTGGCACGAGGTACATGTCAGTACACCAACTGTGGTGTCAAACATAACCTTATATAAAAAGCATAATTTTCATTCTTATGTTCAGTGTTGAACAATTGTTCCATTGTTTTGGAGCTACATAGGCTACATCCCCAAACTGCTAATTATAACTCCCGTTGGGTGTATGTAGTCGAATGGAGAGGGGGGGGGCAGTATTCTGTCAGCCTTACACATGGGCGACCACTGAATGTAAGCAGTGGTCTAAACATCAGGGGGGAGATCAAGTGTTCCAATTCATTGGAACAGGTCAAGCGACTGTGGTACACTACACTGAATACCTGTGCCTACTGTGCATGGACCCCTGTACTTTCCTTGCTCCCCACAGTGTTGTAGGTATGCAGGCCATGTGCTTTGAGGACCGCAGCAATGTTGACACAAAGCAGAGGGGGGACTTTGCTAAAAGTGGGTCCATTTCCAGTTTAATGCATAATTGTGTATTCTGGATCCCAGCAATATTACTTATTATGCATAATCATGAGATAGTGGCCTTTTAATGCATCCAAATGCATGCATATTTACCAGAATACGATGCTCAAAGCAGAGGGGGGACTTTGAGTTGACTACCCTGTTTCTGTAAACAGAAACACCTGACCTCCCCCCAGAGGCTTAGCTAAGTAGGTGCCCGTGGCCTTACAGGTGCGCAAGTAGGTGGGGCTAAATTACAAACACTTACAACGGAGGAAGCAATCAACAGCCGATAGGGAAGGTTACATTTGGTTGATTGTTTCTATTTTCATGGGAGGTGCGGTGGGCAAACAAACCAGTGGACTGCAACCCCTAGGTAGATGCACCATAAATCAGTCAGTTATAACTTATACTAATAGCCAAATATTTCTTATATGGAGTAAATACAATTATAAACATGTACAGTAAAACTTCGTTATAAGGAGCACCTTGGGACCAGTACAATTTGCTCCTTATAAGCAAGGTCTCCTTATAAGCAAGGTCAGCCTTATTAAGGTCCAG
Source organism: Harmothoe impar (assembly GCA_947462335.1). Classification (NCBI taxonomy): domain Eukaryota; kingdom Metazoa; phylum Annelida; class Polychaeta; order Phyllodocida; family Polynoidae; genus Harmothoe; species Harmothoe impar. The sequence goes on from OX381717.1 coordinate 57,822,040, forward strand.
ATAACAGTATACTCCCTACAGGTGTCTATTGTACCCTAATAGACCTGATTCAAATACAATTTAGATATTACTTCAGGTCTACAATCCCTCCAGGTCCCTTCCTGGAACTTTCAATCACCCTTCTGCCCTAGGGCAGCTACAAAAGTATTCTCTCCACATCTCTAGGCTTGTATGGTGAGCCATTTTAAGCAGTCTTTGACTGTAGCCCTGAGAGATGACTTCCGAGAGTAAGGTTTGCACATACGAAATGAGAAAAGGAGCCAAAATTACCTCCTTATATCAGAGGTTCAGGTAAAACTGCCTCTTTCTAAGCGAGTTTTCTTACTATTGAAATGTATTGGGGAAAATCGGGTCCACACAAATCCGCTCCTTGTAAGCAAGGTCTCCTTATATCAGAGTTCCTTATAACGAAGTTTCACTGTAATATCATTGTGTATGGTGCAAGCTGGGGATTTATCACGACCCAGGACAACTAAAAAGACAGTTATGAGTATTGCCCCCGGTGTGGGGCTATCATGGTGAGGATACCTGACCACGTGTAGGCTTTGTTTGCCCACACTGTGACGTAGCAGACCTATATATATAACCTTCCCTATAGCATTGACCGGTCAGGGGTGCAGTCAGTATAGTGTCAGTCTAGGTAAAAACAGCTAGTGGGGCTCACTTCTAAACCATTTTTATTTTAGAATATGCTGTGGTGTACCTTTTGCATCACCGTGAATAGGCTGTAGGTATATACTGAACTATGCTGCAGAGACGGAAAATAATTCCCTTTGGATATAAGGGGTATTCATAGTTTGGGTCCTATAGGTCGAGTTACATATATACAGCTTACGCTAGTCCTGCGCCTGGTTCCGATGCTCTGCATAGGCGCCAGTGAAGGCTAATTTTTGGCCTGTCAATCATCCAGGTTCTACTGTTACCTACAAGAGGGCACTGAGAGCAGCAGCAGATTGCTGTGGTTGTTTTCATCTCTGGGACTGTATCCGTGAGTGCAGTCTCAAACCCAGTCAACTCTCAGTAGAGTAGAACCCAGGCGGCACGCTCAGTAGAGTGTCTGGAAAGGCTCATACCTCACCACTGTATGGTCAGGTCACCAGCAACCAGCCGATCTTCAGGATCCCGGGGAAACCACAATGACACCAACTCACTACATGAGTATATAGGGATAGAGGTTGAGGCAGGGTTCATTGTCCACCGTAACAGGGCACTTTTGAAATGCTACATTGACCATTGTTCCCTCGGGGCCACTCCCTGTCTTTAATATTCCGCATTAGCGTGATACAGTGGCTCTACCTTGTGGACCACCGGTAACAATCATAACCCTTTGCTCTGCAAGGACCAACTCCGCCAAATCTCGTGGCCGAGATTAGGGTACAGGCAGGGTGCAGGTATTGTGAATAGGTTGTAACTGGACAATACTCATATCACCTTGTCCAGGATAGGGTAGTGATTAGCACTGTGGACTAATGATGCTGAGAGCCCAAGTTCAAATCCCTACCAGGCCATATAAGTGTATGTCCTTTAAATATACATTTGTAAATTTTCTCTAGTATTGTGAATAATGTACATTCTGTTTCCAAAATCACTTTACATAGGAATTTGATTACCATGCATTACCGGGAAGAGAATTGAACTCAGGTACTATGCATCATGAGCAATGGCTGTACGAGCCCATAAGAGGGCCTGGTGACTGAATTGAGGGCTTTGCGAGCTCATACGAGAGCCTGGTGAACCTAGCGAGGGCTGTCCAAGTTCATACTAGGGTCTTATGTTCCCAGCGAGGGCTGTACGAGCCCAAACAAGGACCTGATGACCCTAGTGATGGCTGTAGGAGCTTAAACTATGTCGGCCTGATGACCCCATTGATGGCTGTACGTGCCCATAGGTAGGCCAGTTTACTGAATTCAGGGATCTGCGAGCTCATTTGAGGGCCTGGTCAACCTAGGGACCGCCTGATGACAGCATCGATGGCTGTACAAGCCCATAGGTAGGCCAGTTGACTGAGTTCAGGGATCTGCAAGCTCATTTGAGGGCCTGGTCAACCTAGCGAGGGCTGTACGAGCCCATACTTAGGCCTTATGACCCCAGCGAGGGCTGTACGAGCCCAGAAAGGACCTAACAACACTAGCGATGGCTGCACGAGCCCATACAAAGGCCTCATGACCCCAATGATAGCTGTATGAGCCAATAGGAGGGCCTGGTGAACCTAGCAAGGGGTGTCCGAGCCCGTACAAGGGCCCGGTGAATCGAGGGATTATTGACCTTTTTGTCTGGCTTTACCCATCCTAGTTTCAGCAATTTAACCCCTCATTTGGCCTCAGCATCCCATATTTAGCTATCTGGCCCTTCGTTTGGCTTCTCCTGCCACATTTTTAACTATCTCACCCCTTGTTTGGCCTCTATTCTTGGCTATATGAACCTTCATTTGTCCTCTCCCACCCATTTCTAGCTCTCTGAACACTCGTTTGGTCTCGCCCATCCCAATTTTCGCTACATAAATAAATGTATATATATACAGTAAAACTTCATTACTAAAAATGTTGTGGGAGAGGCCAAACAAAGGTTTCGATAGCTAAGAATGGAGTAAGCAAGGCCTGAAGAGGGGTTAAATAGCTAAATATGGGGTGGGAGAAGTCAAAGGAGGGGTGAAATAGCTAAAACTAGGATGGGCAAGGTCAGACGAGAGGTCATTGATCAGGTCAATTCAGTCACCTGGCCCTTGTATGGGCTTGCACAGCCATTGCTAGGGCCATTGGGCCCTCGTATGGGCTTGTACAGCCCTCGCTGGGGTCATCAGCCCCTAGTATGGGCTTGTACAGCCCTCTCTAGGTTCACCAGGCCCTCATATGAGCTAGCAAATCGCTTAATTAACAGGTCTACCTATGGGCTCTTACAACCATCACTGGGGTCATCAGGCCCTTGTATGGGCTTGTACAGCCATCACTATGGTCATAAGGCCCTTGTTTGGTCTCGCACAGCGATTACTGGGGTCATCAGGCCCTCTTTTGGGCTCGTACAGCCCTCACTGGGGTCATCAGGCCCTAGTATGAGCTTGCAGATCCCTCAATTCAGTCAACAGGCCTATTTATGAACTTGTACAGCCATCGCTGGGGTCATCAGGCCCTTGTATGGGCCTGTACAGCCATCGCTAGGGTCATTAGGCCCTTGTTTTGTTTCGCACAGCCATGGCTTGGGTCATCAGGCCCTTGTTTGGGCTTCTACAGCCCTCGCTGGGGTCATCATGCCCTAGTGTGGGCTTGTACGGTTTTCGCTAAGTTCACCAGGCTCTCGTATGAGCTCACAGATCCCTCAATTCAGTCACCAGACCCTCTTATGGGCTTGTACAGCCATTGATGGTGTCATCAGACCCTTGTTTGGGCTCGTACCGCCATCACTGGGGTCACCAGGGTTAAATAGCTAAATATGGGGTGGGAGAAGTCAAAGGAGGGGTGAAATAGCTAAAACTAGGATGGGCAAGGTCAGACGAGAGGTCATTGATCAGGTCAATTCAGTCACCTGGCCCTTGTATGGGCTTGCACAGCCATTGCTAGGGCCATTGGGCCCTCGTATGGGCTTGTACAGCCCTCGCTGGGGTCATCAGCCCCTAGTATGGGCTTGTACAGCCCTCTCTAGGTTCACCAGGCCCTCATATGAGCTAGCAAATCGCTTAATTAACAGGTCTACCTATGGGCTCTTACAACCATCACTGGGGTCATCAGGCCCTTGTATGGGCTTGTACAGCCATCACTATGGTCATAAGGCCCTTGTTTGGTCTCGCACAGCGATTACTGGGGTCATCAGGCCCTCTTTTGGGCTCGTACAGCCCTCACTGGGGTCATCAGGCCCTAGTATGAGCTTGCAGATCCCTCAATTCAGTCAACAGGCCTATTTATGAACTTGTACAGCCATCGCTGGGGTCATCAGGCCCTTGTATGGGCCTGTACAGCCATCGCTAGGGTCATTAGGCCCTTGTTTTGTTTCGCACAGCCATGGCTTGGGTCATCAGGCCCTTGTTTGGGCTTCTACAGCCCTCGCTGGGGTCATCATGCCCTAGTGTGGGCTTGTACGGTTTTCGCTAAGTTCACCAGGCTCTCGTATGAGCTCACAGATCCCTCAATTCAGTCACCAGACCCTCTTATGGGCTTGTACAGCCATTGATGGTGTCATCAGACCCTTGTTTGGGCTCGTACCGCCATCACTGGGGTCACCAGGACCTGGTATGGGCTTGTAGAGCCCTCGCTGGGGTCATCAGGCCCTATTATGGGGGAGATCAACAGATTACGAATAGACCTGAACTGTTTTTTGGCTTAACATATCTTAGGGGTGGGAAAAAATGTGGGGACATGTCTCCCCTGTCCCCCCCCCCACCGGTTGCCATGCCCCTGCCAGTTGGGATTAAAAGGGACTTTGGAACCTGAAATACTTTAAAAAAATCATGTATGTGCAACTAAAGTCCAAATATAATTATTGCAGAGTGCCTTAATTGTTTAAACAAAGTCCTCCATTTTTACTGAGGGGACACCCCTCGCTAGGTTCACCAGGCCCCTCCAATGGACTCGTACAGCCATCGCTGGGGTCATCAGGCCCTTGGATGAGCTCGTACAGCCATCACTAGCGTTATTAGGTCATTTTGCGGGCTCGTACAGCCCTCAATGGGGTCATAAGGCCCTAGTATGGGCTCGTACAGCCCTCACTAGGTTCACCAGGCCCTCAAATGAGCTCGCAGATACCTCTATTCAGTCAACAGGCCTACCTATGGGCTCGTACAGCCATCGATGGGGTCATCAGGCCATTGTATGAGCTCATACAGCCATGGCAAGGGTCATCAGGCCCATGTTCGGGCTCATACAGCCCTCGCTGGCCATGGGGTCATCAGGCCCTAGTAACTAAATGTATATGTATTATGTACAATAGAGAACTGTGGTACGGGCATCACAGAAATGTGTTACGGGACATCACAACAACAAATAAGCAGTGTGGTCAGCACATCACTCATTGTGTGTATGGTGCCCAATACGGTATATCTAGGCCCCTATCATGGTTGAATCAATATCCACTCGGTGTAAATAGATATTGTAGCTATCTTTTGTGAAGTGTACATTCTAAATAGCCCAGGACACCCTGTTATCAGGCAAAACCTAGCCTCCATTCAAGTTCAAGTTCAATTTTCAATTCGTTTATTGTGTCTAGACGCAGATACATTCATTATGTTATAATGATCTTCCATCATGGTCCGTCTAGAAGGGTAACTCTTTATGCATCATGAGGCTATGACCCTACATTATAGGCCAGAGCCGCTATGTATTCCTTAATTCTAACATGATAATGCCTCATAATGCCCTACACTAAATTTTGCAAGTCGTATATACATCACACATGGTAACCAAATCCCTATCTAATAAGCAGTCGTCCTTTGGTTTGGGTAATTATATAAGCTTACATGGTTGGTTGGGATACAGAGGAGGACAGAGATATAGTCAACATTTAACAGGTTGGTTTCTTTACATACCGGGGGACGAGTCCCAGAGCTAATACATTACAGGATTAATTTCTATTACAGATCATTTTGTCCTTGGTCTAATGGGTTTGCTATAATACATTTTCCATTCAAGTGACCATCCGCCATGTTGATGTGCTGACCACGTGGTCAGCACATCAGTGTTGGGACAGTGTATTGATAGCGTGGGCGCGGCTGATACTGCCATGGGTGGGTAATGGGGCAGAGGTCCCTGTGCACAGCTCACCCATGGTATTTCATACATCAGACAGGTCGCCACCTGTGGCAGAACTAGGAACTATGCGTCAGATTTTGGCCAGGCCTGGCTCACACTGAGCTGGAGCACTAATTGCCCTTCGCCTGCGGGTTACTACCACACCCGCGGGCAGCCAGCGTAATATACAGCTCTGCTACGTCACAGTATGGGCAAACACAGGCTACACATGGTCAGGTAACTGCACCATGATACCCACACACCAGGGCTATTACCAATTACATTAAACTCCATTTTCAATTGCATTTGGGGTATAGTCATCTACAGGTTTCATTATACAATGTATTGTAATAACTGTATGTGATCATGTGTACCTTATGATGCACATATATCTATTTATATCTATGTATAAATGCCTGGTTCAGAGTCACCCTACCTAGATGTCACAGTCCAGTAGTTTGTTTGCCCACCTCACCTCCCATATAAATAGAAAAATCAAGTATATGTTACTCGACCTATATTATGACCCTTCTAGCTGCACCCCGCACAGGGCACTGCGTTTGTTTGATACCCAATCACCCATAAATAGCACTGACTGCATAGTGTTCAAGTTTTCAGTGATCTGTACCCAAGCTCCCACCTACCAGTCGTTACACACCTGCCCGAAGCCCTATTACATGGAGGGAAGCAGCGACCAGCCCTTATATGGCACAGGGGGAGGGGCATCTAGACATTATCAATTTCAGGCGACAGCAGATCCCCCCAGTGTTAAAAATCGATATACTCCATCTTTAAGTAAAATGGGTCAGAAACTACAATTCATAACCCTTCTAAGATACTTTGGATGAGACTACTGTGACCATTTCAAATATTTCAAAAAAATCTCCAATGAATCACCAATTTCATTAGGTACCACTTTTAGTTCCTGTTTCTGCCACCTGATGGTTTTGGGGCGCTACAATCACCCATATAACAGCTGATACCCGGGGTGTCCTTCTTGATGAGGCCACCCTGGGAGATACCCTAGAACTAGTAAGAGGGTAGAGTAGCCGGGACCTGGTTATGTCCTTTAAAACATGATGGAGCAACCTGTGATTCATGATATATTGATTATCTGTGTGATACCCCTACTGCACTGCATATATCAAATACATTGAGTGGTCATTGAAAAGTCTGATTCAAGCATATAGGCGAGTCTCCTAACTTTAAAAAGGGTTTCTCCGTGGTCCACTTAAATGCGAGAAGTGTTAGAAATAAAATAATAGGAATAAAAACTGAATTAATGAATAAAAAAATAGATAAACTTTATTCAGGGGCAGGTAGCTGTGGGACAGGTGTGGCGGTCTGTGTGGCACTACAGGTCCGCCAGGAGGGAGCATGTGGCCCCTCGTCCGCGCCCGTGAACAAAATATGATTTATTTAACATGATATGTATCATGATTTATCATACTTAATCATGATATATATATATATCATAATTTCATTGTGATGAATATCAATGGTAGTCAAACAGCTCTTCAGTTCGTAGGTGCAGGCAGGAGGCAGGCAGGAGGTCGGCAGGTGCAGGCAGGAGGTGTGTTCTCATGGTCAGACAGCAGTGGACTAAAGAGCTCACACTGCACCCACGTGACCAGAACGAGACTTGCTCCTGATTGGCTGAGGATTCAGTATTGCATTGACCACCATGGAGTGTGCATGGGGAGCACTGGGGTGGCTTGTAGGCGGCCCTGGGACAAGTAGGGCCGGGAACGACGTATTTCAGCAGACAATAATAACGAATTATTGTTCTTAGGACATGCGCAAGTCTACATAGTCCTGGGGAGAGTCCTGGCCCAGTAAACAAATAATATACCATTTTATAACGTTATATAACGTTATATGTCAACGTTTTTCTAAGGGTCTTTAGTATGACATAACGTTATGTAAAATTTAAAACGTTATTCTGACGTAAAATAACTTTTTTTTGTTAGCTGGGGGGGAAAGTTACGTCAGTGATCGGGGCTGGACTCCCATTTAAGAGTTACAGTGATTCTACTTCTCTCTGTGTAACCATATAACGGCTGCATACTATAGTGTTTAACCTGTTTCGTCCTTGGGTATTATGATGCATGACTGCAGCCTTGATATGTCTACTCACCAGGGCGGCATTCATGCATTGTGTCACCCCTTTCGGAGTGTATCAACTCCATACAATTGACATGAGGCACCATTGCAGCCTCGGTAAGTACCGTAAATTCCTGCGTACTACCCGCATCTCGCGTATAACCCGCACCCCTAACTCAGGAGAAACCTATAACCCGTTTTCAGATATGAAAATCTCTATTTTAGTACTGTGTTATAGTCATAAAAACCCTTGTATAACCCGCAGCCTATATAGGCATGTTTGGTATCAAATGAAAGCTGAGGTTGGTTTGCATACAACCCACGGGTAGTACGCGGGAATTTATGGTAGATCAGATAACACTCTATATATCCACCTATGGGTATAGCTCATCAAAGAAGCATGCCGCCCTTACAGGGTTAGACACATCCTACAATCTTGTCACCTCGTGGCCGGCTCTTTACATAAGGGAGTGGTCAGTTTTTAACAACAGGGGGGGGGGGGGTGGTAGATTTAGGGGTGACCAACAAAATTTGGACCCTTCTTGAGGGGGGGACCAAAAAAATCCACCCCTTTTTAGTTAAAAATTGAATTGTGCCCGTTGTATTGATTGTGTATCAGGAAGCCATTGTTTCATATTGAAGGGCCTGTCAATCATCCAGGTTGAGACCCTTCCTACTTGAGGGCACACATGGTTGTCTCACATTCCCAGTAGAGATAGATGTAAACAACACTGGAGTGGCTTGGAGCTGGCCATGGGGGTTTTAGGGCCGGGAAGGACGCGCTGGAGTGGCTTATAACAGGCCCTAAGATAGGTAGGAGCAGTGAGGAAGCACTGGGGTGTCCTATACCTCCCACAGTCGCCCACCACCTCCCACAGCTTTCTAGGGGCGGGGTAGGCCGGGTAGAGATGTCCTACACCTCCCACAGTCGCCCACCACCTCCCACAGCTTTCTAGGGGCGGGGTAGGCCGGGTAGAGATGTCCTACACCTCCCACAGTCGCCCACCACCTCCCACAGCTTTCTAGGGGCGGGGTAGGCCGGGTAGAGATGTCCTACACCTCCCACAGTCGCCCACCACCTCCCACAGCTTTCTAGGGGCGGGGTAGGCCGGGTAGAGATGTCCTACACCTCCCACAGTCGCCCACCACCTCCCACTGTGGCCTGGGGGCGGGGTAGGCCGCTTACAGAAGCTCTGCACCTCCCTGGCCAAGTCATTCAGAGTAGGGAGTGACTGTAAACGTATATTTTCGCGCACCTAGCATAGATCGGACAATTATTACAGATTTTAGAGCCAACAGAGAGCATATTCTCTCTCTCAAAAGATGAGATCATGATAAATGATGTTATATCATGATTAATTATGGTCAGGTAAAATCATGATAACTCATGTTTTCTCTATGAATCGGAAAGATCAGGATAAATCATGAAATTTTAGGATTAATTAAAGTCAGGTAAAATCATGATAAAGCATCTTTTCTCTTTCAAAGATAAGATCATGATAAATCATGTTATATCATGATCAATTATGGTCAGGTAAAATCATGATAAAGCATGTTTTCTCTATTGATTGGAGAGATCATGATAAGAGATACTATTTTAGGATTAATTAAAGTCAGGTAAAATCATGATGAAGCATGTTTTCTCTTTCAAAGATAAGATCATGATAAATCACGTTAAATCATAATTAATCATGGTCAGCTAAAATTATAATAAATCATGTTTTCCCTCTCAATGGGTGAGATTATCATAAATCATGATATATTATGATTGATGATGGTCAGGTAAAATCGTGATAAATCATGCTTTCTCTATAGATTGGAGAGATCATGATAAATGATGATATTTTAGGATTTATTAAAGTCAGGTAAAATCTTAATAAAGCATGTTTTCTCCCTCAATAGATAAGATGATGATAAATCATGTTATATCATGATTAATCATGGTCAGCTAAAATTATGATAAATCATGTTTTCCTTCTCAATGGGTGAGATTATGATAAATCATGATACATTATGATTGATGATGGTCAGATAAAATTATGATAAATCATGTTTTCTCTCTCAAAAGATAAGATCAGGATAAATCATGTTATACCGTAATTAATCATGGTCAGCTAAAATCATGATAAATCATGTTTTCCCTTTCAATGGGTGAGATTATGATAGATCATGATATATTATGATTGATGATGGTCAGATAAAATCATGATAAATCATGTTTTCTCTCTGCATGGATAAGATCATGATAAATCATGACAAATTATGATAAATCATTGTCATGCAAATTTGGATAAATCATGTTTCCCCTCTCAGGAGGTTATATCATAATAAAGTATGAGTAATCATGATCGATCATGGTAGGAGAAAACATCAGTTATCATGATGTTTCGTCTCAAGAGGCCATATCATGATAAAGCATGATTTATCATGGTTAATCATGCTAGGACAAAACATGATTAATCATGATTTTCCCTCTCAAGAGGCCATATCATGATAAAGCATGATTTATCATGATTAATCATGCTAGGACAAAACATGATTGATCATGATTTTCCCTCCCAAGAGGCCATATCATGATAAAGCATGATTTATCATGGTTAATTATGGTAGGATAAAACATGATTAATCATGAATTATCATGAAATATCATGATATATCATGGTTCAGCATGATAAATCATAATATTTATCATGATATTTTTCTACCTGGGAGATTTTCCAAACATGTACCAATTGGGTGTTTTTGGGTTTTCTTGACTTCAAACAGCTGCAAAATAAGAATACCTGCCACAGTAATTCTTTCACTGACTTCATGTATGAGGAAACACCCTAGGCTTTCAGAAAAATGTAAATTTGTATCTGTCCCACAGATATTTTTTGATTTCTGACCCCTCAAAGGGTTAAAATACCCTTAAAAACTGATTCCAGCCTTGTTTGACATTTTTCATATGTCCCCACTATGAACTAAGACACTCATAACCCTTCTTAATCAGCATATTTTATTAGGTATAGGTGTTACATTGTCAAATCAAAAGGTTATACTCAGATATTTCTAGGAATTTTTTAACTGTTGCCCTTCATATCTAAAATGCACTTGTGTAAAGCCGGACAGTTTAAATTTTTGCGGCCTCAAATAACCTACTAGTAACAGCCAACCAATATCAATTTCACATGTAATTCTGTGAGACATATGTGTAGTACAAGTGGGGGTAGAATTGTGAGGATTGACTTATGCCTAGACCCAAAAGAGTGATTTTGGAACAATTATTAAACTGTCGGACCTTGCATCATTAATGGTAAGGTCCGACAGTTTTCTAGATAGTACTTCTACTCAATCAATCATCTCCAAATCTTAACACAACATACCCCTATGGTACTTGTAACACCCCAAATAGTAATTTTGCCAATACCATATAAATATGGATCACAGTGTTGAAAATGACACCAATACTGTAAGGTCCGACAGTTTTATATGCTTTTTAAGGCCTGTTTTACACTATTACAATGAGAAGATGGATCTGTTGACATTTAAAACAATACATGATATAAAAAAGTATACGTATTCAAGATAATACTCAGTGAGTTTAATGATAAACAGGACACTTTTGAGCAATCTAGAGTAAAGTTGGTAATGTTGGGTAATGGTTTCAACATTTTCTAGAATTTTGCCAAATTTGTCGTCCCACAAAACAAACAGTTTTTTTATGGTGATGACCAAGCCTGGCATGCATGATCATACATACCATGGCTAACTTTATGTGTAATAAGAAGTTATTGTGGTGTGTTTCAGACATTGAAACAATGGTGTTACATTTTGATTGTAAGGCCCAACAGTTTTATTCAAGGGTGCACATGCCAAATAATAACAAATGCACACCTAGGAATAAACCGTTCCAATGAAGGTTTCCTTGGACCCAAAATACTAGTCTTTCAATGTATGAAACCCATTTTAAGATTACTTGAGTTTGCCAAATTTGTCTTTACTGTCACCAATGTATATGTACACTTTTGAAAAATCTGACCCAGTCTATGGTAACCTGGCAGGTTGTAAAAATGACAAGTTGAAGCTCGTTGATTCCATGCTGTTCACTTAGAAGACCCTAGGGTCGTCCTGTAAAACGACCTTATGGACTCCAGAGCTCTCCAGAGTTTTTCAGTGTGGCACTACAGGTCCGCAAGGAGGGAGCATGTGGCCCATTGTTCGCGCCCTGGAGGGGCAAGTAGCTGTGGGACAGGTGTGGCGGTCTGTGTGGCACTACAGGTCCGCCAGGAGGGAGCATGTGGCCCCTTGTTCGCGCCCTGGAGAGGCAGGTAGCTGTGGGACAGGTGTGGCGGTCTGTGTGGCACTACAGGTCCGCCAGGAGGGAGCATGTGGCCCCTTGTCCGCGCCCTGGAGGGACAGGCAGCAGTTGGTGTGCGGGAAATACTAAAGTTTACTACAGTAAACTACAGTAAACTATAGTAAAAAAACACTATAGTTTACTGTAGTGTCATGGTGTGCGGGAAATACTTTAGTAAACTATACAGGTCCGGTAAATGGAGGAAAACCTTCCCCAGAGCCGTTATTTACACCAGTGTTAATTTTCACAACGCATGTAGGTGTGAAAACACTACAGGGCTAAAATTAGCAACGCTTTTCTTATAACCCATTTGCTGAATTTTCTATCAATTTGCTGTAAAATGTATATATCCCATAAGATAGATTAGTGTATGCTCTTGAATCATACATGGGGAATAGTGAATCATACAGGTGATTGCCATGAAATCACATATAAATAAGCTTTTTTTATAGACTTTCCCTGTGTGCTCCTCCATTTCACCCAGTAGGCAGTGAGCCCTGCAGTGTTTTTAAACCTACCTGCGTTGTGAAAATCAACACTGGTGTAAATAACGGCTCTGGGGAGGGTTTTCCTCCATTTCCCGGACCTGCTATAGCAAACTACAGCAAACTTTAGTAACATATCATGGAGTATAACAGCATCTAAGGCTGTGAAAAGGGAAAACTGTAGTATAATATAGTATACTATTGCAAACTAAGTAGATGAGGCTCCACTGTACTATAGTAAACTGTAGTGTACTGTCGTTTACTGTTGTATACTATAGCAAACTATAATATTCACTATATTATTTTTTTCTAGCATGGAGGGCTTCTACCCCCTCCTCCCCCTCCTACGCCTGCCTCCCCCACCCTCTGGGCCGCTTGCTTTTACCCCCGCCCCTCTGCCCTGCCGCTTTAGATTTGGATTTAATTGGATTTATGCAAGTCAGTAAATATGACATTGGGATTTACTGATATTTCTGTAAATCAGTAAATCTCTTGGAACCTAAATCTAAGTAAACTCAACGGACATATCAAAGCCCACAACAGCTACACATTTACTGACATTTCCATTCTTGTAATTCCCTTAACTCATGCAGTGCAATGTACGGTGGCTAACAATACCAAATCAGCTAATGTAGCTCTAAGCTTAGAGTTCCACAGGGCTCAATTTTGGGCCCTTTATTTCTTTTATTGTTTATTAATGACTGTATATCTCAAAATGACACGCATGGTACTTTGCTTTATGCCGATGACTCCGTACTTTTTGTCTTTGGCAAGGATCTACCTGAATTAGCAACCCTTATTACTATAGCTTTAAATTCCTTTTTCAAGTGGACTTCTGTCAACAAGCTTACCATGAATGAGAATAAAACTAAAATTATGACTTTTGCTTCAAAGATTAAACTTTCCAGACTGGTAAAACCAAAAATAATGTTAAACAATACACAGTTAAAAAATGTAGTATCTTATAAATGCCTGGGTGTCATACTAGATGAAGAGTTAAATTACTCTATGCATGTAAAATATCTAATAAGGAATTTAAGGTTTAAGTCTATATTATTGCATAGATCTCGAGACGTTATGAGTGCTCAATCCCTGTTAAGGATATACAAATCTCATGGACTCTCAGTCATTGACTACTGTGATATTTTGTACGGCGGAGGTAATATAGATTTATTGAATGAATGACAGCGTGTACAAAATAAGTGTTTAAAAACCTGTCTAGGGTATCATATCCTCACTCCAACAGACTTTATTCATGCTAAAGCTGAGTTACCCTTACTAGAGCATAGAAGAGTGTATCATGCTAGACTATATGCATTTAGACGTTCAAGATTTGATAACTTTAACCAAATTAAAGTGCGAGCCACAAGGATGTCTGATGCATCCCTACTAAAATATTCTCATATTCACTGTGCTGCGTATGACAAGTCAGTAGAGGTTGTTTGTGGCCAGGAGTGGAATGCCCTTGATGTAGAGATAAGGAAAATTGACAATATTATAAAGTTTAAGCGAGAAATGAAAAAGTTATTGGATGAAACGATACCGGTAGTAGAAGATGATTGAAAGGAATTTGTTCAGGTTTATTATACATCCATGACTTGAAATAATTAAGGGGGGAGGGAACTTAGTAAGAAATTGCCTCATGGTCTTGCCGAAATCTGTCCATAAAGAACTGTTATCTAAAGATTGTGGTAATAGGTGGAACTGGTCACACCAGCAAACAGCTTGCTGACGGGTGTGGTCAGTGACTTTATGACTGAATAGTGTTTATAATGTCTCTCTGTCTGTCTTATAACGATTTTAATGGAATATAATATAACATGGAAATATCTTATACTACAACGATGGATTGAGACACTTGTAAGTCATACATTGTCAATATACTTCTTCTCTGGTCAATAAAGTCAATTCTTGTTCAAAGAAAAAAAAAATCATTTGACTATTGCACCACAATGCGATATGACTATCTTTGTGATATTTTTATACAGTACTGTGGACATTTGATTGGGTTTAAGTTGATTAAGCTCTTGACAAAAGCATCATATTATTGTATGAGGACGTTAAGTTCGCTGTGGCTGATAGAACTTTTGTGCACTATATACTTTGAAGCATTACACCTTTTGAAACTCAAACTCATTGCTTTTGTTCTTCAGAACGTTTACAGACACAGTTATAGCAGATATGTAAGTATTGTTCTAAATTGCACGATAAATGGATGACATACTATTCAGCATGCCAGTTGCTTTATTTCTTGGGAGCCAACAAAAAAGTAGTTTCAGTCAACCTAGTTTGAAGGTAGGTCAGTCTTTATGTCTTTTTTAGTTCTTGAGCGTAGGTGCCTACAAAGAATAAATTTCAAATTGTCACATTGACTTACAGCTCATCAGAATTCCTCCAATTATGAGTGATGTCATTATTGTTATTGCTCAATGCCATCTTGTAATTCTTGATCAAAAATTGCTAAAAATGAGGATGAAAAATCATAATTGAAATCTCTGAAAATGAGAAAGGGAAATGCCAGGGTTGGCCTGTATGCTAATATATAAAGCTGGGTTGCCTGAAACTGGACTTTTTTTTGGCCAAGCGCACATTGTACCCTTTGTTTGTATATTGTTTGTCTCTATTTCTCTCATAGGCCTCACATAGATAGTGCCGTAGTAGGTCCTTGTGTTATGATGCATCACTGCATGAACAATGGCACATTTTAAGCAGATATTATTGGCACAAATTCTTTATTTTTCTGGAGATTCTCTCTCCCTCTCTCTCAGTTTCTTTCTCTTGTCAGCTGCAGAGGAGAAAATTTGCTATAATCCCGATGTATTAGAGTGTAGTGTAATTCTAAAGTAGACCTGTAAATCTGCTTTGATTTTTTACGCATTGATATACAGCAGAGTCTATTGTATATATACTTACACGATATAGTTGCATCTCTTGGTAGTACAGTAAAGCAAATGCTACATTGACACAGTTATTAATAGTCTATACCCATTCCATTTGCATTGCCACAAAACAAGTGCTAATTTCTGGGTTATTTGACAGGGTTGGCATTTCAAACTTCAACGAGAATGTAGGGGATCTGACTTTTCGGGACAAGACTAGTTATGGTGAGTTACTTTATTGTATTGAGAAATTCTAACAAGATAACTTCTCTGATGTAACCAAATTACATTGAATCCATCAGGTTATTTTGACTTTTCTTGAGTTTCATTACGTGAAAAGGTGTCTGGCGATCTCCCCCCTTGAATAGCCTATCTCTCTCCAGAACTGTTGCCCCGGATGGCTCCCCCATGGAATTCTCCGCCTTGTCAATTTTCCCTCCGAAATTCTCCAACCTTCTATTACAAGATTAAATGTTATAGGGTTTTTCCTGTTACCCAATAATACTAAAGGCAATTATTCACTTGACTCGGACACCTAGACAGAAGTGCGAAACTAATGAGGACAGGGGGAAAATTACAGATGTGACAATTCCAGTGGGGAGAACGCCTAGAACGGAGTGAGGAACGATGCACGTGTGTCTCTTTGTCTATTTCATATTGCTATTAACACTATCTATCCAGATTTCATTAAGTTCATCCATAAGAAATTATTTCATAATGGTCAGAAAATCAATTATCATGATGTGAAATACTGTGTTTTTAGCTAAATGAATGGGACTGTCGTATCCCATGAAGAATAAGAGAATATTTCAACTATTTTGCTAAAGACTTACCTGTCGTTTATTTACAGGCTGCCACTCTGTTACCTTCTTCGTTGAAGGGGATGAATATGGTGGAAGGTACTGTCCATTTATTCCATGCAAACTCGAAAACACAAACTCTAAGATAATGGTTAACTGAAATTGTGGATAACTGCTTTTATGCATTTTGGTATACAGGAACACAAAGGGATGGTCATGACTTCCATATGGCATCCAGGTATGTAAACACCCTCAAGACTTATTTCTAACAGTGGCATGATGTGTTGATGATATGGTAGTTGCTTAATCCATCTTGGTAGGAACAACGAGACAAGAACCGTAAATGAGTCAGTAAGGTTTAATAGACGTAGACTTCATTGAACAGTAACATCATATACACTGCATGGTAGCCAGCAGATATCAGAGTAGCAACAGATATGTCAGTAATAAAAGGGTAGCCTTACAAATGTGTAGTAACCCCTGTGAGTTCCAATCAAAGTTTCAACAGCACTGTTTAAACTAGACTGGTTTAGTAGGAGAGTCAGCCTTCCTTATAAACCTATAGGGCAGTGGTAACATGAATATCACCACCACTGTCATCTAGTGGTCAGTAGTTAGTATAACCAAACATGAGCCTTTAATGATTTACAGTAACCAGGTACAGGATATGAACTAACGTCGGGAACATAACCTAGCCTATAACGGTGGTGTTCAAAACAAACCATCGCTACACATAAAGGAAGGCAAAAAAAACATCATAAAAACATGTTATGACAAAACCTTTCATACATAGTAGGGATCTCATTCACATCCAATTAATGTTGATGACAATTATTGACATATAGTTGTCAATATATCAATGTATTGCAATGTAACATTTAAACCATTAAGTATATCTTGGGCACTGTTCATTGCCTCAATAAGCTGAGAATGATAGCAAAAGCAAAGGTTAATGATAGTTGAAAACCAGACCCATTATTTTCACTGAGAATTTTCACTTTATTATCATTGATATGAAACATAAAACTCCCAGCTCTAAATACTGCCAGGTAGGAACCTGACCTGAGGCAGATAGGAAGGATAAGTACCCCAACTGTAAGCTAAGTTGTTAAACTTGGGACACTATGTCTATCACCCACTCCCTCCCTTACTAAATATGGCTGAGAACAACCTTTCTGAAATGCACTGGATTCAAGCACATTCAGGTACCACAAAACAAGTGCATACATTGTTTTTTCAACTGAAAGTTCTCAAGGAAAAGATATTGACATGGTTATATTGACATATCAAAATTGTCAATATAATATATTGACATATTGATATAATAGCGATATCGGACTATTGGGAATGTCAATGACATCCCTAATACATAATTATTATATTGACATCATAACAAATATATAACAAATAACAGCAGCATAGCTGACTGTTACAATAGTTTTTTTTATGCCGAAGTGGTGGCGTAGCCACCTGGTGGTGCTGCCAGGCACCACCAGAACGAGGTATATGATGTTTGCACTTTGCCAGAAGTCAGAATGGGCGCCGCCATCTTGGATTGTGCCACCATCTTGGATTTAGGTGTCACAACACAAATTTATGCTTTGTGATAACAATAATATAAATCAACCTTTGATAGTTCCTGAGACTGATTATAATCAAACCTACCCCCCCTAATATGGACCCAAGGAATTCAATGGTTCTATCCATTTGTTGCTTATACAGCTGGTTGTCTAGCAACAGCTATTCTAATTGTTTATCTGCCTAGCAACACACATTTCCATGATCCTAAGGTTGATTATAATCATAGCTACCCCCCCTAATATGGACGCAAGGAATTCAAGGGCTCTATCGGTTTGTTGCATATACAGCTGGTTGCCTAGCAACAGCTATTCTAATTGTTTATCTGCCTAGCAACACACATTTCCATGATCCTGAAGTTGATTATAATCATACCTACCCCCCCTAATATAGACGCAAGGAATTCAATGGTTCTATCTTTTTGTTGCTAATACAGCTGGTTGCTAGCAACAGCTATTCTAATTGTTTATCTGCCTAGCAACACACATTTCCATGGTCCTGAAGTTGATTATAATCATACCTACCCCCCCTAATGTGGACGCAAGGAATTCAATGGCTCTATCGTTTTGTTGCTAATACAGCTGGTTGCCTAGCAACAGCTATTCTAATTGTTTATCTGCCTAGCAACACACATGTCCATGATCCTAAGGTTGATTATAATCATAGCTACCCCCCCTAATATGGACGCAAGGAATTCAATGGTTCTATCTTTTTGTTGCTAATACAGCTGGTTGCCTAGCAATGGCTATTATAATTGTTTATCTGCCTAGCAACACTCATTTCCTTACCCCCTAATATGGACCCAAGGAATTAATAGGAAATGCGATATTTGAAGTAATATCATCCTTCCCCCTGATAACCCCTTCCCGGCCCTGCTTTTTTGGTGTCTTGAATGGGTTCCCTTCAAACATACCAACCATGTAGACATTATTTTTCATCGAATGCAAGAATTGCGGTTGTTGCCGCGTATAAAAATGCCTGAGGCATTTTTTTACGCGGCAACAACCGCAATTCTTGTTTATACAATTTTGAAGAAATTTCTATATTTTCACACTTTTTGGGGGGAAGAATTTAGGTTTACAATAATCTAGACATTTTTACCCCCTTTTTTCACCTTTTTGGTATCTTAGAGGAACTGTAAAATATAATGTAAAAAAAAGAAAAAAGATCTGACTTGCAGACCCTAGATTTTCATCCCATGTTACCTGAAAAAAATATTCTTTTTATTTGGCCTAATGATCCACAGGTGAGTAGTCAGGAGAATGGGGTAACTCGATAATATATAATTACCTAAATTCTCGGAACAAAATATGACTGACACTTAACTAAAAAGTCTAATACTGATATTTATATATCGCTCCTAGACGATGGTTGGACAGTCAGTATGTAGAAACTTAAATAAGTTGGTTTAAGAATGATACAGACTATATTGTTAGTCCTTCTTGTCTAGATTCTGAGAGTAGTATTGTATGTATCGGAACGGGACTATGGTTAACTACTGTTTATTACTCAATCTACATGCAGCCAATCAGAGGCCTCCCTTTTGGCGGGAAATTCAAAAGCAGCCAATGAGAGGCCTCCCTTTTGGCGGGAAATTCGAATAGGTCACGTGACCGGAAGTGACCTACTTCCGGTCACGTGACCTTTGGGCGGGAAATTCAAATAGGTCACGTGACCGGAAGTGACCTACTTAAGAGGGTCACGTGACCACCATGTTGGCGGGAAATTCAAATAGGTCACGTGACTGGAAGTGACCTACTTAAGGGGGTCACGTGACTACTAGGTTGGCGCGAATTTCAAAATAAGTCACTTGAGATGTTTATGGATAAATACATTTTAAAAAGAAAAAGCAAGCTGAAAGCTTGCTAAAAAATAATTTAAAAATGCGGCTCTTTTTTTTAGGGGGGGGAGGGGCACTCTGGGGGGCACTCTTTAAGATGCATGGGGGGGGGGGGAGGGGGGGAGGGGGGTAGGGGGGAGGGGAGGGGAAGGGTTTTTAAGAGTGAGACTTGCCTCTCTGCTCTCTCTTTTAGAGGGCAGAGAGGCGAGTCTACTGGTTCGTCTACTTACAATGAAATGTATCATGATGCGTTTATGATGATGTGCATCATGATGTGACTATCTTACAACCCTATAAGAAATAAGCAAGGTCTCTCTCCTATACATAGGCGTACTTACACTGGCTATTTGTAAACTAATTTCTCTTGAATCAATTAACAGCTTACATTTTTTCTTAGATGTCATCTGACAGCTTCTTGCTAGGCTAAGATATTGTTAAATAAACAACTTGGAAAGCTAATTACAGTTTTCTGGGCTTGAAATATAGTCTTTCAACAGCGACAGCCCCCTTTTCTCATCTTACACAGGGGCAAATATCAGAGGCACCCAATGACGCCTGAACCGCTCTCAGACAAGGGTCGGGCACTGCTGGACTATAATAGACGGGTCAAGGACCGTTCTACTGAGGGTCAGGCTAGGCCGGACATTCAATAACAGGCCGGACTTTGGCAAACTTGCTTGAAAGTCTGACCATGCGGGATCCTTATGCCCCAGTCTGTCAATGCTGGCCATACTTTCAAGCAAGTTTGCCAAAGACCAGCCTGTCATTGAATGTCCGACTTAGCCTGCCTGACCCTCAGTAAAACGGTCCTTGACCCATCTATTATAGTCCAGCAGCGCCCGACCCTTGTATGAGAGTGGTATTGGCGCCATTGGCTGACTCTGATATTCGCCTGTGTGCACGGGGGGAGGAGAGGGTTCACAGCTACAGCTCTCTTAAGGCAAAGCTTGCGCTTATAGAGCACTACTAGTGGAGGTCTGGATGAGGAGGCTATGGCATATGACGTTTGTCTTAAAAAATAGCCATGGCGCATGTCGATGTCGCTTAATTATGCTCATATCTCATGTCGATTTTAAGAATTGCTCATGTCACCTGTCACTATGTTTTTCAAGCTTCATGTCGAATGTCACTAGGCCTCATCTCGAATTTAGTGGTCCACACCGCCGCTGCTGCTGCTGTCGGTGCTGCTGCTGCTGTCGGTGCTGCTGCTTGTGCTGCTCGTGCAGCTGCTGCAGCTGCAGCAGCAGCAGCTGCTGCAGTTGCTGACGATGTCACGGATGCTGTTGACAGATTCTGCTGCTGCTGCTGCTGACGATGTCACGGATGCTGCTGACAGATGCTACTGCTTGTGCTGCTCGTGCAGCTGCTGCAGCAGCTGCTGGCTGCTTGTGCTGCTGACGATGTCATGGATGCTGCTGCTGCTGCTGCTGCTGCTGACGATGTCACGGATGCTGCTGACAGATGCTACTGCTTGTGCTGCTTGTGCAGCTGCTGCAGCAGCTGCTGGCTGCTTGTGCTGCTTGTGCTGCTCGTGCAGCTGCTGACAATGTCACGGATGCTGTTGACAGATGCTGCTGAAGCCGCTGCTAGATGCTGCTGCTTGTGCTGCACGAGACAGAGTAGCCGCTATTCGGCGTTTCACTCCTTATGTACCCTGTCCTAGATAATCCTCTTAAACGGCTGAAAAGACTCTCTCAGCACAGAGTCTCTACTCAATGTAAGAGATCTGTTAAGTAAGTTTTCACATGCCACCTGACTACTGCGGGAGGGTTTAGACTTAAGCAGCTTAGTGTACACACGTGTCTGTTAGAAAAGCTACTTGCACACCTGCCTTCCTTTTTCACTAGTATTTACCCCCTGCCGACTTATAAGGCGCCTATACACGTGTCAGCCTCCTTATATACGCCTTCTTACTTCTAGAGCTAAGCTGACTGGCAGCTATTTGAAAAGAGAATACCCGTTACCTGTATAACGGATAAGGGGGTTATGAGATTAGCGTGTGTATACAAAAAAAAAAAAAAAAAAAAAAGCTACATGAGGCGCGTGTCTGTCTGTGAGGTAGAGACCATGTGGTAAGCGGCTCAAGTGTAAAACAAAAGCACCTCCTCTTGCCGCAGTGAGTGGCGCGGACGTCGGCTGGCTAGTTGAATAAGCGTCAGCTTAAAAGATAATCCGTCCACGGGCTGGCGCGTCACACCTGTCGTTAATCAGCCCCTGTAGTCTTTGTATACGCAGGTGACCCGGCTTTATCTCTTCACCAGCTATAATCCCATATACATGTAGCGCACGTTACACTCGTTATCTCTCTTTTCATGCTGATGGATTAGGGGTGGAAGGGTTCAGGTGAAAAGCGATTTGATTCCTCTCTGGAAGAGGGTGGGGCTCTAGGTGAAAACAAGCTTAGAACATCCAGATTAGCCGCTCTCTCGGCTATATAAAGAGCCTCAATTTTTTTTATCTCTGCCCACTTCGTCTTGTTGTACACTATCAGTCACGAGGCAGACGCTCGAAGTAGCAGATGTTTGCAGTATGGTTTATACAGAGGTTACCTGCTAATAGGATTTTGTCAGAATAGGGTTAGTTGCTCTTAAAATGACCATTTTAAATGGGTTGTTAATATGGTATCTGATGTTAATGAGCTAACACCTAACATTGAGGATTATGACCTCCCAGAGGGGCGTCTCGCCAAATTCTCCGGTCTTGACTATAGGCTTAACTGTCTAAAGACTGTGGAGCACGTTAATGGGCGGTCTCCTTACTAATTTCACTTGACCAGGCCGGCAGGGTCAACTAGTCTAGGTAATTACAACCACAAGGGCGGCTACTCAACACCCAAGTGGACCTACTACTACGAGATCGTCTTTTGACCACTCTGCTGCCGCCTGCTGGTCTGGCGATTACATGCTCTAGTATAGTTCTCCGCTCTTTTCGTCAGATGACGCCACAATAGGGTTTTTGTACATTTCCACGATACTCGCGAACATTTTAAACGCATAATGACCTATAATAAGCAACAAAGCACACTTCTAATATATTGAATATAAGAAACATGTCAACGTTGTGTATTTCTGATAGAATGAGGCAGATTCTTTGAAATATCAACTAAACTATAGCGAGATTGAAAATACTACACCATATCTAAAGCGATATAAAAGCTATATAAAGTCAGAACTTCTCACGGAACGGTATTCTGCAACGGATCACTCAACCATTCGTCCTCGAATGCCACACAGGGCTCCTGTCCATCAGGACTTTGAGCCTTGACGCTTTTGAGGGAGGTTTGATCTTATGTTGCTTAACATGTGGTGTAATTAATCAACACCGCGGCCCCTCTTTAGGGGCCACACAATAAACAAAGAATAAAAAAGGGTAAGTCTTAGGTTTAAAGTGAATCTCCCAGGATTTTGGCGAGGCCGACAAAGGGGGAAATAACAGATTTAAACTGCAGGAGACTATACGCAAACCTTGATACTCTCAGAGGGGAGCCCCATATTGCGGGCCTGTGGTCAGATCTATCACCTCCAGGGTGCAGTCTGCATGTCATAAATGACCACCACAGACATTGGGATATAATGTTAATCCTACTCCAGGGTCTCCATAATTAGCGGGGCTCGCCTTGAGATGGGAAATTCACTACAGCACTATCTGTCGTTGAAAATGGTGCTCGTGTAGAGTCGGGATGATGTACCAAAAGAGCATTTTATACACAATGATACCCTTGTACAAATGCGTATACCTAGTAGGCCGTGTCTTATCATCAAATCTAAGAGGGTGCTATAGTTTTATTATACTTTTATAGACCATTTTAAAATCCGAGCTTAGCTTAGTTCATAGTCTCCTTACCAATTTTCACTTGACCAGGCTGGCAGAGCCAACTAGTCTAGGTAATTATAACCACAAGGGCGGCTACTCAAGATCCAAGTAGACCTACTACTACGAGATTGTCTTTTTGTCCCCTCTGCCGCCTAGTTATTACATCCTCCAGTCTAGCTCGCCACACCCTTTCAGCAGCTCCATTGCCTCGGTAAAAGTGTAGGGGTGTGCTTTCCACCTTCAGTCATCCATAGATTCGATCACCATCACCCCCCTTGAAATGACCTCAGCTGTTAATTAGGGCGTAAAGCAGCCCAACAACCAACCAAGTCCCTGTCAAAGATGTGAATAACGAACGCGCTAGTATAGTTCCCCGCTCTTTCGTCAGATGGCGCCACAATAGGGGTTTTGTACATTCCTACGATGCTCGCGAGCATTTCAACGCATAATGATCTATATAGGCAACAAAGCACGCTTCTAATATATTAAAATATAAAAACAATTCAATATTGTGTATTTCTGATAGAAATGAGGCGGTTTCCTTAAATACCAACTAAACTATAGCGAGATGAAAAATACCACACCATATCTAAGGCTTTATAAAAAGCTATAGAAAGTCAGAACCTCACACGGATCGGTATTCTGTCTGCAACGGATCACCCCTGACCCACTGGTCCTCGCATGCCATAACACGGCTCTGCCGTGTTTGAGCTTTGAGGTATCACCCATCAAGTGATCCATGCTGCCCAACATGAGGCGTAATTAATTACGCTGATGTTGCATAGCACAGCGGCAGCATCTAACTAACTCTAAGGAGTTAGTCGGCCCCTCTTTAGGGGCCACACAATAAACAAAGAATACCCTGAATCTGGGACCTGCGGGCGAGGGCCCCAACTGTGAAGTCATTATTGGCCACATTGGTAATATCAATTAAAACTTTAGACAACACCCACCTTAAGTATCATTAACGGACAATATCAATAAACTTAGCATCCTCCTGGTTACCACATTTAGCACCAATTTTACAACTCACAGGGGCCACCCTTGAAAATAACACCAGCCTCACCACGCTTTTATTGCTCTGCTGATTTCTCCAATCCAAAACATTGGGTATCTAGTCCAGCTGTGAGCTCATTAGGTCAGCCCTTTGTCGGCCTCGCCGGCAAGTCCCGGATTCAGTATAGAAAGACTAAGGGGGCGGGGGGTAGGTCTTTAGGTTTAGCGCTATCTGTGTCATTAGACCATTCTTAAAAATCGACATGTGACATGAATAAAAAATTCTCAATTACTGTATAAGTAGGCGCCTCAACTCTTCCTTCAAATTCCGGCCTTGCGGGTGGTCAAATTAAAAAAAAAAAATTCCTAGTAGTCTATGGTCCCAAGAGTCCGATTGTATCAATTACGGTGCCCCTACATTTTCCCCCTTAGTGACACTAGTGACAACGCCTTTTTCACTTAGTGTCATGTGACATGGTCATTTCTTAAAAATCGACATGCGACATGGGACACGTTCATCTCAAACCCTTAGCCTCTAGAGAGTTCAAAATAGCGCTGCCGCTGCCGCTGTAGTCTGCCCGTTTCTGTGATCCAATATGCACCCTTCCTAATAGCACCCCCACTGGTGCATTGCATAAAAATAGCCCCCCTCATTTCTTGAGCTATAAAAAAACACAAACCCCTCATTTTAATCACAATATCATGGCAGTCAACATGAATGGAGTCATTAGTGGAGAAAGATAAGAGTCTCTGTTTTCTGTAGCCTACAATATTATGGTGACATTCTTCATGTCAAAATGTAATAAATAAATATGAGTTGTTAAAACTTGTTACCATGGGGATGTTGGTAATTGTGTTCTTGAAGACGTATGTGAAATCCAGATGTATGTGCCTCTGCCCAACAATGTCCCTAGCCATTTTAAGTAAACCTGTTCTGTCTGAGTTAGAAGGGTGCCTAGGGCCAGAGCTACAGAACCCCTAACTGCTGTGAAGGTGCCCCTCTCCTGCCTAGATCACAGAAATGGGAAATATGTTCAGATGCATTCACCATGATATTTCTGGATCTAGGCAGATCTGAAAAGCTCTCATAGGGATCTATACTAATGGAACCAATATGTATTTTTTAACTCATTTTTCAAAAATTTATCAAACTCCCTACCTTAGCGCCCCTATAAATAAGGTTAAGTACCTGTCCGACCCCCCTACCACTGCTGCTGGAGGAGTACCGAGAACTACCCTCTTTTTAGAAAACTAAGTAAAAATAACCTTCTTCATGTCCAGTTACATACAATGTCGATCAATTTGACACTGTAGCAGCATGTCTCCATATCTGTATGCTGCATAAATGCACAATAGGGGGTATAGATGGGGGGGTCCCCATGTCGCATGTCGATTTTAAGAGATGGCCATGTCGCATGTCAATGTCGCTTAATGATCCCCATGTCCCATGTCGATTTTAAGAATTTCTCATGTCCCCTGTCACTATCTTTTCAAACCTCATGTCGCATGTCACTAAGCTCCATGTCGCATGTCTATTTTAAGAAATGGCCATGTCGCCATGTCGATTTTAGCCATCCACCCCCATACAATACACGGTTCTGCACGCACTTAAACCAAGGCTAACATGGGTGACCTATATAGATGTGATACTCTCGTTTTCGGGGCTAGTAGAAATTAGGCGGCTTATATGGACGTTCCGGGTTCGAACCCTCACTAAGTTTTAGTCAAGACGTCTAGCCACGTCGCCTAAGGCGACGAAAGCGCGTCAAGGCGTTTACAGGGTTCGAACCTGTGAGCTGCTCCTTGGGGTCACAAAAAACGCTTCAACCTTGAAATCCCATAGGAAAGAAATTTTGGGTTTTTGGACTTTAGGCCTTAATTTTGGGGTGATCCCGGGCTGATAGAAAAATAATTCTTGGACGAGCGGATAGCTCTGGATCCCTTTTTATCTAAAACAGCGAAAAATTGATTATGGTTCCGCCGCAATTCATCTGACGAGGGGTAATCAGCCCCCCCCTCTGCCAATCACGGCAGTGAATTTAGACGGCGCGCAATCACTCGCAGCCGTCGCGACGAACCAATTGGTCCTCTCGGCATCTTAGTATGGTTCGTGTGACCTACTTAGAGGCTCACACGGTGGAGGTGTGTCCGGCGTTCGGCGCGCTGATTGGCTACTGGTGGGAGGTGTCGTGCTGCGTCAGGAACTTTACCTATTTGGGACGGGTGTTAAAGGCGCACTGAGTTGAGGTGCACCTTTAAGCAAGAGCGCAATCCGGCCGTCGCGTTGGTAGCCTTACTACCCGTCGCGCATTCAACTGGAGGCTTAAGTGTGACAAATGACGATTCTTTGTCGACGCGACTACTAACATCAGCAGCATCGGTAGCAGCGGTAGCAGCATCGGCAGCAGCTATAAGGTGAAAACATGTTCAGACACGGTCGGCGTGTGAGACCTGTCCAGGCACGTCCGAGCAGGTTCTAACGTGTCTGAACATGTTCCGGAGTGCAAGACGCGTGCACACACAGACCGAACAGACACACACAGACCCACACACCCACACACCCCTATGTAGTGTGGGATGTAAAAGAACCCTTGTCTCGGTAAAAGGGCCATAGATTCGATCACCATCACCGCCCTTGAAATGACCATAGCTGTTAACTAAGGCGTAAAGCAACCCACACACCCACACACCCACACACCCACACATTTTTCTGTATGAGCCTTCAGACCTGAAGCTGCTCAGTGTACGGGACTAAGTTTTGTCATAGGCCCTACGGACGCTACTCAAGGGGGAATAAGAGAGCTGTCTCACCATGGCATGGACTGGCTGTAGTTTTTTATGTTTCGGTACCTACAACCAAACAGCCAGTACCCACCCCAGGGCTTCATGTCGCACGCGGGAAAAGTATAAAGATTCGAACGGTGGCGCCAACTGTCGGAATAGCGGGTACACTACGTCAGTAGTTCTTTTGTTCTCCGCTGAGTGACTGGGCGAAATGTAGTCGGTAGCTCTATTTTCTGTGCACTGTTCTGTTCATTTTCTACACTTAACGCTTAAATAGACCACGTGTTTGTACAAGCTAACCGTTTTTATCAGTGCAAAAATTAAATAAGCATCGGATAGAACAATAAAAAAATGAGAAAGTAATCCAGCACTTAGTATAACGCGCCAGTTTTATCATGAGACACCGAAAGTCTGGTTTTTTCGAGTGCATAAGACAGTCGACTGAGAGCTCCAAACCAACCAAAACGTACCAGAGTGAGATCTATCTCATTAGAACGTACCCGACAGGGCAGGGGCCTTCTACACCCCGGCTCTGATGAGCAAGCGGCAATTGTTGCAGAGGTCCTATTCCTCTTTTGAGGTGGGACCAAAATTGAACAAAAGAATAAACTAAACCAAAAGCCTTAAGATTGAAAGAGTTGTAGATACTAATTTTAACGAGGAAGTCGCATTCATTAGTTTACAAATAGCCAGTGTAAGTACGCCTATGTATAGGAGAGAGACCTTGCTTATTTCTTATAGGGATGTAAGATAGTCACATCATGATGCACATCATCATAAACGCATCATGATACATTTCATTGTAAGTAGACGAACCAGTAGACTCGCCTCTCTGCCCTCTAAAAGAGAGGGCAGAGAGGCGAGTCTCACTCTTAAAGACCCTTCCCCTCCCCTCCCCCCTCCCCCCCCTCCCCCCCCCATGCATCTTAAAGAGTGCCCCCCAGAGTGCCCCTCCCCCCCTAAAAAAAAGAGCCGCATTTTTAAATTATTTTTTAGCAAGCTTTCAGCTTGCTTTTTCTTTTTAAAATTTATTTATCCATAAAAATCTCAAGTGACTTATTTTGAAATTCGCGCCAACCTAGTAGTCACGTGACCCCCTTAAGTAGGTCACTTCCAGTCACGTGACCTATTTGAATTTCCCGCCAACATGGTGGTCACGTGACCCTCTTAAGTAGGTCACTTCCGGTCACGTGACCTATTTGAATTTCCCGCCCAAAGGTCACGTGACCGGAAGTAGGTCACTTCCGGTCACGTGACCTATTTGAATTTCCCGCCAAAAGGGAGGCCTCTCATTGGCTGCTTTTGAATTTCCCGCCAAAAGGGAGGCCTCTGATTGGCTGCATGTCGATTGAGTAATAAACAGTAGTTAACCATAGTCCCGTTCCGATACATACTATATTACTTCTGAGACATGTAGACGTTTTGTGTATCCTTACTGGTGTTGATATTCTACACACAAAATACAACCCTTTATCACATGGTGAATGGCCCTCTCAATGCTAAGCCTATGGATCCTCCATACTCAATGCTCCCATGGAGTACGGTGTAGCTATACTACATGGCCTCCTGATTTGTGGATTTTCCTCATTTTACGTCATACATCACGAGTTGAAGCTGGGTCATATCACACTCACCCTTCAGCATTGTGTTATATGACCCAGCTTCAACTCGTGAAGTATGATGTGCATATATGTCAATGCCGTGGAGTTTTGTGTATGTATAGTAAATTTACAAGCTTTATTTAGCACACAATAAGTAGTATATCAGATCTATGTCAAAATGTAGAGGTTTGCTGAAAATGCTCTGTGGCCGTGTCTCATGAGATCAGGCCAATATTTTCGTCTTTGACCAGCTGCCAGCTTTGATCGGCTGGAAAATGGTTTATTTAGGGCACATGAATATAAATGGGCTACTTATTACTAATTTTAAGTGTTGTAACATGAATTAAACCTTTCGGTCCATTTATATTTGGATCTGCCCTAACTAAACCATTTTCTATCAAGCCGGTCAAAGTTGGCAACCTGTCAAAGCTGGCACCCAATCAAAGATGGCACTCAGTCGAAGACGCTCACAATGGCCCGATGTCATGAGACACAGTGATATATGATAGGAAAAGATCTGAGAACACTGTTGTCATTTCCTTCTCAGCTCCAAGACAACACCAGCTCTCCTGAAGTGGTCACCTGAAGGGCAGATATACAGTTACCAGACCTATCCAGGTGACAATAACCCAATTTTGCAAAATAAAATCAAGTGCATGGTAATAATGATAGTAATCATGAAACCAAATTTAGGGTGAAAGCACCTCATCATAACAAACAAATGCAGGCCTAGGATGGTCAATAATAATTATGGGGTTATATGATATCTATATATGGTGATGCTATTATGCTATCAAGGGGTGACTGTGTGAACAGATACAAACATGAAATTGTTTCTTTATGAATCTCCAAAGTTCAAATCCGTTGCAATGCACAGACTTAGTTATTTAGTGATATTTTTTACTTCAGTCATCGAGAATATAAGTCCAAATGTGAGCAGCATCGCAGGTGGTACCCATATCACCTTGACAGGCATTGGGAATGTCAACCCCTCCGATGTAGTAGTGAAAGTTGGAGGTCAGTGACTACCATATTGCTTCTGTTAATATGTTTTGTATTGACATAACACAATTGCCAATTTTGAATATGTATACAGGATTTGTTTAAGTTTCAACCCTTATAAAGGGTTTCAACGAAATACGGGGCCTTTCGATTTCAATCTGTCGGGGAAATACAGAACTTAAACTGATCCTGTATTTATTTTTAAATGCAGATGTCAAGTATTAAAGGAGAAAAAGACATTTTATTAACCTGCTTCGTCTCCAACACGTCCGTACCCTGCCATGACACCTTGCTCACACTCACTTACGGTCTATAAGCCTGCGCGATTTGGTACGCGAAAAAAATAGCCCCCCCTCTTCTATCGTCAAAATCATCATTTTTTGTACAATTTAGGCCTGCTAATCGAATAATGTGTGTTAGTTTCTTAAGAAGGAAGACGATTGAACGATAATCCAATCAAAAACGATTCATTTACGATCGACGAAATACGATCAACAAAAACGTTTTGCGTACAATACACGTAGCGCATCGTCCGGGAATCGAACCCGGGCCGCCGCGGTGCAAGGCGAGAGCCATAACCACT
Source organism: Harmothoe impar (assembly GCA_947462335.1). Classification (NCBI taxonomy): domain Eukaryota; kingdom Metazoa; phylum Annelida; class Polychaeta; order Phyllodocida; family Polynoidae; genus Harmothoe; species Harmothoe impar. Next base: position 57,852,557 of record OX381717.1, read on the forward strand.
AGACCACCTCGGAATCACTGTTTCCATCACCCTCAGTTGGGGACTTTGAACCGCTGACCTTTCGTATCCTTACGCGAAACTGGAAGTGAAGTTTTCGCGAAATACGGAGGTTTGAGGAAATACGGGGGCTGGTTATTCAGCTTTTGCGAAATACGAGGCTCAGTGCTGTACTCTACCCGACTTGATATTTCGTCAAACCATTTAAAAATAACAATTAGTCTTGATGATACTAATTGATACAAGATGATAGTCTATCGGGTGCAATCTATGACCTGAATGAAATACAAAAAAATGATTATTTAGGGCAGTAGTAGATAGAAATCGGCAAAAAGAATGTCAATGAATGTTTTAATACTTTACAAAGCTAACTGTGTTATTTTTCTCATGTCCTTCAGGAGCTGTGTGCGAGGTTGTGGCAATTAAGGAAACATACCTTGTCTGCCGTACGCCACCAAAACCAGACTTTGGCAACCACACCTTCCATCCTGGTATGTTAACATAGTTTACAAAGGGTAGTCTGGGAACTTATGTGTATCTTGATTCACTCTTGTGAAGTCTGCATATAAGATTCTGAGCCCTATTTGATTATAGACTAACCATCTCACTGACAATAGACTGATAAAGCGGCCAGAGCAACAGACATAGGGAGGTAGATTACAAAATTAATATTACTCAAAATTGATAATGATTATTTCTAAGGGGTTCTTTTAAGGCACCTTTTGTTTGATATCATATCAAAGCCCATGACATCCTACCAATGTCAGCTCCCACATTCAATTTATGTCCACAAAGAACATCAAGAGCAGAATTGTGGCGCTTCCCCTCAATGGAATCCCAGTGTTGAGGACCCTTTGTTTCAAACCAGTATCAGTATGCAGGTTTCTCTACACCACTGAACGCATTGCCTTACAGGAAACAGGGGCATCCGTTGTAAGTTCCTGGATGGGGAGGATGAGACTCCACGTAATGGTACAGGATGGTGTGATTACTTCGGGTTTGTCGATCAGGAGAATGGAGAAGATTACAGCAGCCAGTTTAGCGGCTGCTTCAAGCCTTCGACAGACTGGCCTATGCTGTAAGTTGTTGACGGTTCTAAGGATCTCCGTGATGGAGTGTTCATCTAGTAGTCACAAGGGGGTTGTGGGTTTGGGGGTTCGTAAAAATTTCCACCCCCTCTTCAGGGGGGCGGGCATTAAAAATTCAGCCCCTTTGAAGCGAAAAAGCCTGCGCTTACTCTAATTCAAAGGGGGGGGGCGAAACTTTTTCATCATTCCGGGGAGGGGGGCATAACCAATTTCCCCGCCTGCACGGGAAATCTAACCACCACCCCCCTGTGATTAATAAATGGACACTCCCTAAAAAGCATTATTTTGTCATCATGATGCACCAAGTATCTCACTGGTGCTGCTTGGATGTACGATGTGGAGCGTCAGAAGTGTGTCAGCCCTGTATAGTCAGCACAATGCATAAATACATCCCTGGTTAGTCTATCAGCAAGGCTGCATTGATGCATCATGCAACAAAGAGCATGAAACCACTACACAGCCCTTGAAGGGTAAAATGAGAGTATGTAAGTCCAATATAAAATCAAATATCTCATTTGATTCATAATCCAAAGGCATGCTAGGAATATTGAAGCAAGTCTAGACTGCTTGTTGATTCCCTTTATCTATGCACAGTCTGTACGCAAATCTACTTCACCCTGTAAGGATGGCATGTCGCTAAAAGGCCTGGGGCTAGACAACATTCGGAGTGTCTCAACCCACTGGGGTCGGCATGATGCTTGAACGTCGCCCTTGTGAGTTACTCTTCAGGGCCGCAATCATGCATTATGCCGATCACAGCCATGATGATATAAGCCATTTGGCTTAAATTGACTTTTTTGTTGTGTATCAGACTGAAGCTGACCAGTGATGATGATGGCAAGGCATACTTCAACCATATCCCAGGAAACGATACCGAGGTAAAGTGATAAGCACACTCGTTGAAAAAGGGAAAGCAAAGCTTCATGTATTTCAGATGGTCAATCATTGGTCAATGTTTCCGTTATTTAACTCTGAAGGATGCCCAAGAGATGGTCATCCCCTTGTAATTTATATATGCACTTATCATTCACTTTGGCTTAAACCCATACAAAAAAAAAACATGTTTTCTTGTTTAGAATCTCATAATGGAAACAAGGTGGAACAACAAAAGAGATTATTACCCAGGGCCATTGAGTAAGGATGAATGGTGAGTACAGAGAAGCTAATAGTGTGAACTCTTATACCTTGCAGAACAAAGCATGATCATATATCTAAATAATTTATACTTTAACTTCACTGAAACAATACAGTGACACTATACTGGACCAAATTACTGTGAAGTCATAGTTTAAACCCTACCCTGGATTTAAGTCGGATGCGTAATTCAGCACAAATACCTGGCTCATATTAAAAAAGTTTTTACTATGTTCCTCTATATTATAACCTCACCTATTGAAGGAAGTTTGAGGTTAGAAATCGGGTTAGATAGAATACCGGAAGCTATATGACCTTTAACTGAGATTTTACTGTAGCTCACTTAAGTGTATCAAAGTTTTCGCTAAACTGATAAAAAAATATCCCTCTTGAACTTTTTCAGCTATTATGTACGAGGATGGCACAGACAGGGGAACGGTGCCTCCAACTTCCACCTGGGGGTACATCTGCCACACACTGAGAATAAATATACCAAGAAGGACAAACCCTACCCATTTGTATCGGAGGAGATTCAGATTGTTCACTCCTGCAGCAAAACAAACTATGAGTGGATATGGGTAAGCATGATCCATTTATATCATGGTAAATATGCCTGCACCATTGATCTAATAGATAAATGTTGTAATATAGCATCCCGGATGTAATAAGAATGGACAGATCTGACTATCATGAATTACCCAAACCTCTTTCAGGGTGACATTGTTTTAGTACCTATGAGTCCTGGCGTTATAGCATAGATGTAGCCCTCCTGATGATTGCCATGCCAGGGTCGCATTCATACATCGTGCTATGGGTTTGATACATGCCGGCCATGATGGTATGATGCTTCAGTTGAGTGATACAGTCTATCACAGTTAGACTGGGGTGCCACAACTCTGGATTTGAAATTCGTAGCACCCTCAAAACAGGCATAACATGGTATCAAATGAAAGCGGAATCCAATGGCGATCAGATAAGAGTATTTATCACCCTGTAACCCTACAGACACATGGATAAAAAGGCTGGTTTCCATGGCAACTTGGACTCCAAAATACATAGATAGCTCATTACAGGACCTAATTTCAGTATAGCCTGGGAACATAGGCTGCTACTTGGGTGGTCAGACCATTTTTCTATAATGTCCATAGAGTGAATGAGGAAAATGATATTGTTGGTTGACATGCCCTAACTCTGGAACACCTGCTAACAGGTTTTGAAATGGTAATAGGCCTGAGATTCCCCTTTCATGTGATACCATGTTATGCCTGTTTTGTCAGGGGTGCAACAAAATCGCATTTCTAAGCCCCTTTTCTCACATTGGCCCCCAGTCTAAGTAATGGTGCATTATGGACTTCACGATGCACTAATGCAGCCCCAGCAAGTGACATTGGCATAAAAACGGCTATAAAGAAAGATTACAGCCAGTGTTTCATGATATAATAAGCAAAGTTGAGTCTTTTTAAGATGTGAACCTTTTTTCTTTAAGTATACACACTCATCCCCCTCATCTCATCTCATCCCATTTTGTTACTACAGACTGATATATGCAAATGTGAATACCCTCATACCCAGCTGTCTGTTCCTATACTGTTATCTCATTCAACTATGTACGCCATACCCACCCTCAGAAAAGTGAGAGTCATTGTCGCTAAAACTACCCTCACCTGAGAGTCAGGCAGTGCCTGAATCTCAAGTGAGGGTAGTTTTAGCGACAATGACTCTCACTTGGCTGTGTGTGCCCATTATGTGATTGCAATTGTATTATTCTATTCAAATGACAGGGGACCTAGCGGAAGCAAGGCAATGCGCCTAAGCTAGGATGATGCATCTACTTTTGTATTTGTTATCTTTTACCCAATAAAACACATTTAAAAAGAATTATGCAGACTGTTTTGTAGTGTCTCAACCCTGAAGGTTCTGGCTATAGGTACTTGACGGGGATGCATTCATAAACCATTCCGACAAAGAGAATAATGCACTATATCCTCCTTAAGGTGTTAAATCAACCAATGGATGCTTATTGATCATAAAAACAAGTTACTATGGTCATTTTTGACAGTTGAGCAATTCATTGCTGTGAGTTTGTCAAATAGTAAATTGACTTTAATTATATACTTCACATTTTTGTATTTGCTGCAGAATTTCACACTTCCAAGATCAAAGGTCAAAATTAGCTATGATACGGAGGAAACTGATGGCGAAAAAGTGGAATCAAGTGATGCGGTTAGTGCGAGATATTACATTGAAGTGTTAGCTAATGCAGTGTTACCTAATGCAGTGTTACTCATAATAACCATTAGCCTGACTACAATAACAAACATTTCCTATGTAGATCGCATTCATGTATAATGACTGTACGGACGTACTGGTGAATTTCTGCAGCAACAGTGGTAAAGTGTGATCATAGCAAAATGGACACTTTTCATGTACCATATTATTTGTAATAAGCGACCTCCCCCTAAAAAGGCCCTCCCCCCGTTTTGGGGCGTTTTTTATACGAGAACAAAGGGTCCAATTGCACAAATTTGGAGACAAACTAATAGGTTATAAGAATAAGTTTATAAGTGCCCAGGGAACTTATTACATCGAAAACAATACAAATATGCCATAATTTACTTCAGATGATATATCCTACTGCCTGGAGGCATACTTTATAGGTCAAATTTATGACATGGGCTACTTTGGCATACTTTCCTTCGACACATGTTTGTAAAAATATCTGAATTCAAAGTTATTGTATCCACAATAGAATAGTTAGATAACTCTACTTTTTCTCTAAATACATTGGGAATGTGTACACCTCACGATCACCTTATGTTTATTTATTCAAAAATATCAAAGATGCTCTATGTGTGACTATAAGGTTGATCGCTACTCATTGAATATGGACTCCTGCGCAGCTCTCTGCGCATATAGCTTAAAATCTTCAGAATGGGCTTATATTACATACACGGATACATATACATGCACACTAAGCAATATCCAAGGATTAGACCATTCCGAGAAAAATTGAGCATTTTATTGCACTTTAAATATTCGATATATTTGGAGCCAGTGATATTTACTATTTTTAACATGAATTAGAATGTTGGCACTATTTACCCATAAATCATTATCGAGATTAATAAAGATCTCATCCATGTGCTTAAAACAACCAAGGATATAATAAATTTACATTTTGAACCCTGATCCTTGGCTTTTTACCCATTATTTTGGCCTTTAATATGAGATTTAGACAGTTTTGTCCTATTTTTTAACTTCAAGGGCCCAAAACCCTGAAATTGTGCGCAGGACCCCCTATCAAAATTACTTTTTTATGTTAGCAAATGATCTAAACAATATTTTTAGAAATTAAAAAAAAGTCCATGGATTATTTTTGCTATTTTTAAAGATATTGTTGAAAATGTTTGCATCAAATTCAATTTATCGTCCTAAAACCACCACTTTCTTCACAAAAGAGTTGTTTTTGGACCATTATCTTATTTTCTCCATTGAAGGACACAATATAGGATTATTTATCTCAAATATAACATTGATGTGGGCAGTGGCTCACTAAGAAAAAAAATAGTGAACATTTCACAATTTTTGGAAATTTTTGCCAAAAATAGAAAATACTTTTTGTTTTTTTCAAAAATCTGGAATAAAAAAAGCAGCTCGAGACCCCCCCCCTATTTTTTTACATTTTCCATTTCTTAATGATGTAGACTACCATTAGGCAAAAACTTAGGAAATTCTATGGATGAAAAGTTAAGAGGAGCGATCAACCTTAAGCATTTTAAGGAATATTTGCTTAAATGCCACCCTTCATGCAATGATATATGATATAACAAAGTAAAAGTGTATTGAACATATCTATGTCTGCACTTTTATGACTGCTGATTAGGATTGATGCATTCCTTTATTATTGTTGTAGCTGAAGAAAATATTCTACAATTTGCTGAGCTGTCACTGTCCTCGTTTATCAAGTGGCATAGTCTACAACGCCAGCTACGAAGATCCAGAGGCTGATGGAGTAAGTTATAGTTGCAATTGCTATCTTCAGCTATCATGTTCAAGGGGCATTCTCGCCACAAGCACTTACCACATAGCAGACTAGAACAGTACAAAATTGTGAGTGGGAAACGCTTGGTGAGAGTGCCATTTTAACTCTTATACCTGAATTACCACTAAGGGAAGTTATGGACTGCAAGCGGTGAACTTAGAATGGGGTGACTGGGGATTCTTATACAGCCCAGGTATAGCATGACATGGGATTCAAAATGACACATTCTTTGACCTATGACCTTTTTTGCAGCTCGTGTAAACACAAAAGTAACATTGCCCACAGGTTTCTCCATTAACGTATTTTGATAGTTCCAAATAGTTGTTGTCAGTCGCTCATTATTTTGGTGAACTAATTTTTTTGTTACATATTTTAGAACATTTTCTGACTTACATGGTACATTTTTATGAGAGTGTTTTTCTCATTGTTTATTCTCTCCCACTTATTGGATTCTACCAGTAGCAATCGCTAACAACTGGGTTGTTGGTAGGGTATGTTTCTTTTTGGTTTTTGGTATGAGAAGATGTCAATCCACCATTCCTGTTTTTTACCCTGGCAACATAAAGAATGTATACAGCTTGACAATATATATCACCAGCTATGTAATACTGAGACACTCAATTGATCTATTATAAAGTTATACAGAAAAGAATATAACAATAAAGGGGCCTCGAGTCACCATAATATTAATTAACACACGTTTAGAATCTATGGAACAATTTTTTGGTTTCCTGTCTTTTCGAAATACATGTATATTTTGATAGTCAAAAACTAAAACTAAATTTAAAGAGAATTAATGCGGATTGATTTACAGCCTACAAATATTCGTTCATCTGGTATTATTCAAAGCAATCAACAATTTCATATTTCTGATAATCCTTTTCTTTCAAACAGAACTATGACCAGCGACACCTCAGTTGGCACGCTATTACAAAGTGTGATGCATACTGTGGCCATGTGTCAATGAAGAACCCAGGTTATATATACAGACACAAACATGATTACTTGAAGAGAAGAATTATACTGGGCAAAGGAAAAGGAGAAGCGCAACATGTAAGTGTCCTTTTTCGAACAAGGTGCATAAATTCCCACTGACCAACTTTTGTATATTTTTTTGTGTGGGCTGAACCAGAATGTCTAATAATTTCCTTTTCCCAGTTACTAAACGAATGAGTGATTCATCCTGACAACCCTCTTACGAATATGTTGGTTAGCAACTCATTCCAAACTGAAAATATAGGTTTGGGTGAAAGTCATCAGTGCAGATGACTTAGGGTCATCACGGTTAGTTGATGACCTATAATAATCATAGTGATGACCCAAGGTCATCATCCTGAGGACATAGTTTTGCCACTAGAGGGCCCTACTAGACAAGAATGTAGTAGACAATACAGTCTCTGGGTGATCTACTATTAATATAAAAACCTTGATCATAGATACTTATAAACTAAATCATTGTCAAGAATATTATCACAGTGGACACTGAAGTATATTAAATGATCGTTTTGAGCAAAATTACTAAAACATACATATCTCTATACTTAGACACCTTTTCAGTGTCTAAAACTACATGTATAAATTTGAGGACAGACTCTGATTGTTTACATACAAATTTTGCCCATCATCAGGGCTAAAAAGTGCTCTCAATAAGGCTTGATGATGGGAAAAGTAGGTAATTAAAAGATGTTTGAAAATAATACCTTAATTTTTTTTGTAAAATATGATATGCAAATGTCATCAAATTGATTACCTATTGTCATTACTTTGATTGCCCCAGCACTCTCTAATTTGGTCAAAAGGTGATCAAGGGGATGGATGACCCAAGTCACCACATATGATGACCCTAGTGATGACTAGGTAATACCCCAGAGCCCCATCACAGTGATCAGCCAAAAGTCATCACTAGTGTTGGCTGAGACATACCATTGGCCTAAGTGCAGGCCTCATACGGGGATTGGAATGGAAATTGAGGTTTTGTTTAAGCACAGGGTAAATGATACCATCAAAATTCATAAGGGAAAGTGTGCTCATTCAAGCCACTAAGGTATGTCAGTTTTGTCTGTGACAGTAACTAGGTAATTTATAATTGTATTTACCATTGCAGCTGTGCCTGGCTGGAAAGGGATCCTTCAGCAAAATAAGGTTAAAAGTGGTTGACCCTAACTCTGAGTGGGACATCACTAAAGCTCTTGGTCTGAAATTTACTCCAGAGTAAGTGCATGATTATATTGAATTTACAGAAAATCGTTTGAAAATACATATAACAAGACGTTCATGGACATTTGTAACCAATGTGTGAGCATTAACCTTTCAATGTGGCAAAAATAAAAATTATTTGCAGAAATCAAATGAATATTTAAACAATATACATTCATTTGGAAAGGTTGTAGCATTCCAGTTGACCTGTTAATACCTTAGACGTAATACGTTGTTCGGATGAATTTGGCAATTGATGTCATTATGTATGAAATAATCTGATCCTCGTGATTACCCTTGGATGAGGAAGATTGGTTGATACCATTGAGTTGAATCATCCTAAAAATACTTTTTTGTTTTCTGCTCTCTAATTTGATTTTGATATCATAACCCTATCGCCATAAAACAATGAGAGCTACGATAAATGCCAAGAAACTACTCATTGATAAATTCAGAATATAATTTCATCTGTAACTTGCAAGGCATTATAGTGAATATTTTCTGTGTATCTGAACAATAAATTCACTTTAAAAAAAAACAAAGGTCACTAAATAAAAGTAACAGGTATGTTTTTTTATATTCCCTAGAAAGTTTCTAGAAAGAGTCCTAAAATAAGATAGGGATGCAAATCAATATTAATTAGCTATCATACATGCTGCATCATGGCTAAAAGGCACATGTTAAGCAAATAAAGCAGGAAAGAACATATAGATTGTGTATTTTGTCAGAAATGCCAAAAGAAAACATGCAAGGTTGATTTACCTCCCATATTATATCGTGCTCTGTCTTGAATAGGTGGGAATTTTATTGCCTCAACCTGTACGATGCAATACCCGGTGCCAAAGGGAAATACAAGCTGGAATACATTATCATTGACAAAACCAGAGACGCAAGATTCAACTACTTTGTAGACTATGTGCATATTGGCAAATACGCGCAGGAAGGTTTGTATGAAACAGATTAGATAATATCATGGGCATGAACTTTAGGGTACTTACAATTTTACTTCATCCGTTTTTATTTTCTACCCTTTTCCATGATTCCTTACATGGAAAGAAACATGGCCAACATTCAAGAAGTGAAATTACTTGTGTGTATATTTTTTCAACATTATTGTTATTTCATTGTAAATCTCATACAGACCACGCTGTAATACTGGCATGGATTACTCAACTAGGTAAAATAATGCAAGATTTATTCCTTGAAATAATATCAATGTTTGGTCTTTACCAAGTTTCATACTATGTCCCACAGAATATGAGAATGTGAAGGATAAACGTAACCGTAAATGCATCAATCCGGGAGAAGAAATGGTTCAGAGTGTTTCCGTAAAGCAACCTGATGAAAACAATTTGCAAACCTTTGAGGTGGCTGTCTATGTTTGTAACTGTGCTATCAACCTAGAACCACCCAACATTACCAGCAGCTCAGTAAGAACTTTATTTTTTTGTAAATACAAGATCTTCTATGCTTAAGCACTGAAAGGCCGTATCCAATGCCCCCCCCCCCCCCATTGATTCAGCCATATTGAATGGGCTAAGAAAAGGTTGTTTTTCCTTTACGCTTGAAATAAAAAAATAAACACAAATGCCAACTATATTAATATCGTCTGTGTTGTATTTCATGAGGGGGGTTGGGGCAGTATCCCAAAGCCACAGGCTGAGTCGGATGCACCTAAGCCCCCCACAAGTATTCATCAGATACTACCCAAGCCCCAAATCGTGAAGTACAACAGAGACAGTATCATTGGCATTTGTCTATTTATTTTTCTGGTGAAAAGGTATTTTAACGGAAAACCTATGGGGGGCCCTTCTCAATCGGAGCTTCTGATAACTCTCAGGCATACTGCACCCAAGGGCTGTTCTACTCACGTGACCTTCATGAGGTTCATGAAGCTCACAAAGATGCACTGGAAATCTAGTTTAGATAGAAATACCTTGTAGTAAATGTTAAGCATTGCTTGCAAGATTAACATATCATTGTTTACTGTAATCCCTTTGCCTCCGCTCGCGCAGTAACCACTGATATGTCATATAAAAAAGCAAGTAACTGTTGAAGCAAGTAACATTCTAGTTATTGCTCTTTTCCAAGCCTATTAGGGGCACAGCTCCTGACTATGTTAAGATATCTAATTGGCAAAAAAGAAAACAAATAAAGAAAAATACATTTGAACAGTACCCGAGTTGAGTATCACACCCCCATCAAATTAGACCTTGATAGGTGTTCAACCTTATGCAGGGGGTCTTCTGTTAATGTCAGTGTTTCCTTTAGATAAGCCTATGTTGCTTTTTTTCAGGGCAAAATATCAATTGGGGATCGGCAGAAAACCCGAAGAGGAGCCACTGGTTGGTTCAAGCTTGGATTACATGACAAAGTCACCGAAGGTAACTATCCACTTATAGGTACATCATGTGTGGCCTTATTCAAAAATGCAGCAAGAAAGAACCATGATGTTGTAGAGAATTTGTATATAGAGGTTTTTCAAATGGCTAATGTATGACATAAAATAACATTAAAGTTAACATTTTAATATCATACACTTTCGAAAGAATTATCAATTTATATCACATGCTATAATGTTTGTAATTTTATCCATTGCATTAACCTTTGGGTGTATTGGTTAGCACATTTTACTTATGTCCCTAGAATTTCTATAGTTTAGAATAGCCCAAACAGACTTAGTGCAGTGTCCCAAAAAGAAAAGGGAATATTAGTTAACCCAACCCCTCGGTGCAAAATGTTTATTGACTATATACACTGCTGTCAAGGTACCTCTGTCATTGGTACTTTTTCAAGTGCTCTACCAATACATCCCTACCACCTTCCTTAGCAGGATCATGTTTTGCTATATTCATGGCTCAAACCTTATTGAATGGCACCTTAAGTGTTACAACAAAAGAAATTTCAGTGATTGATGTAAGTTGTCCTAGCATCTTTTGTAAAACAATAATAATGTCAATTCAATGAACTTCAACGAAGATCAGATTGATTTTGGTTTATGTTTATTATATTTTTACACGTGAGGGGTCCGCTTGCCTCCGACCTGTTAAAAATTGGGTTTAAATTAGATGTCCCAACTTCAAATGACATTCAAAACTAAAGAACGGTGATTGATTTATTTCTGAAAAAAACTACATCCTGCATTTGTCAACCAGTACCCACCAACAAGACATGAAAATGCTGATTAGACACATGTTTGTTCCTATTTCAGCAATTCCTATCGATTCTACTGCAAGAACCGTACAAGAGTTGATAAATGCTGCACTGCCAGTGAAGGTGGAAGTCTACGACTGGAGTAACCACTGTTTCAGACCCCACTTTAATATCTACTACAAGACAATGTCAGAGGACCAACCTCAACTATTAGTAAGTCAGCTAGCACATGCCTCTCTCACTCTATATTACTCTAAGGTTTCCTATAAATGAGGCGGTAGTAACTTTTGCCCGATCACGTCACTTGAATAAGCTGCCTTATATCATTATATAACACATATAATCACAATTATACATTGGCCTACCAGCCCCCTGGGGCGGGAATGGGAAAAAATACCATGGCTCTGGCTAAGAGTATTTTTTTTGGTATTTCTGTGGGATTTTATACCAATGTAAATGCAGCATTTCAAGTAGACCCCTCCAACTTCCTCTGCTGTCCAAGCAGAGCTTAGCTTGCTATCATGTGATCAGCATGGCAAAGGCATTGATTCAAGATTAAATATCAAATATCCGCAATTCAAGATTGGTGATTCAACTTAATAAAGTGGCAACTTAATTTCCTTTTTGTTGAATTGGTGAGTTCCGTTGTTTAATAGCCAAGTTATGTTGTCAAATCGCCGAGTCAGCCAGTTTCTTGTTTTTGTGTGATCAGGTCAAGGTTCAGGTCGGCATAGGTCAAGGTCAATGTGAGGCCAGACATGTAGATAAATTGTTTTCCCGTCATGCAAAGGAGTTATTGGGCCTGCAGGGGTGTGTTGAAAATATTACTTGAAAAAGAACTTGTTCAAAATGTCAATCAATCTTCAAACTCCATCCACATATTATTTCAACATATTTGTGTTTTTAAATGTTTTATCCATACCTGACTGTGTCTGGTTTTACGTGTTAACAATGACCCTAGGAAAATATAAAAAAGTTTATGTCAACCTCTGAGATGAAAATCCCCTCCATACTTCTGAGTATTGAGACTGATCTGCCTTTATAAGTCTTCATGCACAGTGGCATATAGCCATATTTAATCTCAGAGACCAATACTGGTTCTATACTACCAGCACAGCAGTATAGGCCACTTACAAAGTCCCTGTACAAGCTTCTCCTGAACAACATTATGGGATAGACATATATAATTTACTCTATTTCCACGCTATAAATCAGTTAAAAACCTTTCTTTTACATTCACATTTCCAAATGCTCCTTGAGACTGATATGCTATAAATGTATTTCCCAATGATATAACCTTGGTTACCAGTCTAGCACAGGAATGTAGTTACTATGATAACATATCAAAGACATGGTTTATCACAACAGGTAAATAGCAGCGATGTGAGCTGTGATAAGGATGATAAGGATCCTGTAAACATATATACGTACCAAGATGGCGGCATTTTCCTTGAGGACATTCCCGAAGACATGTTTAGAACTATTCATACAGACCCACAGGTACCGATAACACACTATAATTACTCCATGCTTACAGCATATCAGTTTGGATGCAATTCATATACTTTGATCATGTCATGCAACAACTATGAATTGATGGGCAGTGCTGTATTCATGCATCACATTAACCCCACAGGTTGATACTCTAGACACGATTTCTTGATAAATCGATATACACTATCTTAATTTCTGACGCCAGCTCTATATTAATTTGATCTTCCTTCCTTGCCATTGTGTTTTGATCTCATAGGCATGTGGATAGGAGCGAGACATCCTTGTTGATCACCTTGTTTTGCTAGACTTGGTCTAGATGACTGACTAAGTTACCGTTATTAGTAGATAATGAGTACCCAGTTAAGAGTGCCACACAATATTCAGCTTTCTTGTATGATGTGATAACTCCATGATATGGAGCAGGGTTTGTGTTGGTGGGAGAGAAAATATTATTCATTATTGCTATTTTCACATCAGATTTGACATCAAAAACTTTTTTAAATACTTATATGTTCACATAATAGAAAACATATCATTGAGGCAATGTGAATATGATGCAAATACAACATAATTTAAAAGGGTAGTTAGGAAAAAGCTGTGGGTATACCATTTATGCATTCCATGGTTGCTTTATCGAGTGAATTCTACTATACTAACTGACCTTTAAAGTGCTTGGCACTGATAAGAAACTACAACCATAAATAAGCATGATTTTGCACTTGATCAAGGTAACTTTTGAGTACCAAGAGAGAAACAAGTGCAGAGTACCAGCAAAATGTGACATGAATGAGGAAAGGAACTGTGGTATATCGTGGGATGAGTCTATCACTCCAAACGTAACGAGAGTCCAGCCCGAAGAAGGTAAAAGAGCATTTTAGCATTTACTTTCGCACCTTAACAGCTGCTGCCGAGCAGATGGCTTAAAAAGGATAAACGTAAAATCTGTCGTAAAGGATATGCTATAAATCTAGGTGGACACAGAAAGGAAACAAAGAAAAAACAATCAATTGGCTTTTAACGACAGCTACATCCAATAACCTTTTTATACTGAATCAACTGTCTGATTTTTGCCACTTAAACGAAAATTTCAAATTGATTAATGGTCTTCTTTAAGCAGCTCGAAGCAGTTTTAGTCAAGTTATATTTGAAAGAGATTCCCTTAAAAATTGAAAAAATCCCATTAATGTCTTGCTAAAGTTGCTGAAATTGGACGACTTATGCAGTGCTAGATAGCTGATTAGTTTGGATGATATCTGGTCATTTCTCAACTTTTTAGGTCAGGATGGTACAACAATCACTATAGATGGACAAAACCTGGAGCAGCTCACAGGGGGTGAGGAAGACTTGACGACTGTCACTATTGGAGGAACACTCTGTACTCTCGTTGATATCACTGGGAGTACTCAATTAACATGTACCATAGGAAAGTGTGGTCAAGGTAATCACAAGGTAAATCTATGCAATTTTTTTTTTTGAGACAATATCAAGATTTATTACACGACCTTACAGTATTGGAACGATCCTGTGTTTGTTTATTCAAAAAAATCGTACCACCCGAGTGTGTGGTATGCTTTTTGCTGCTCTAGACCAAACCGAAGACAGCATTTTGGTCACATGGTATAACTGTCTTCTGGTCGTGTAATAAGGCTTGTTTTGTATGATAAGGTCACGTATGGGGTGCACCAGCCCTCGGTGCATCTGACTTATAAAGGCAGAGGCACCTTGGGCTTGTACGGCCCATACGTGACCTTATCATGCAATACTGGCTATATACTTTGCATTTTGTTTGTCAATAATAATCCATTAAATAAGCAAAGGACGAAATGCAGGATTCCAACACAATACTACTCCATAATTTGACTGGTGAAACTAATTGCAATTTATAATTTGTCTGATTCTACAATTTCATTACCCAGGTGAATGTGCATATTCGTGGTAAGGGAGACGCCCGGCACCCGGCAGACAATACGGTTACATTTCAGTGTCTTGCAGGCATCACCGACTTCAACTCAACAGCATTTGGTTCCCAAGGTAAGGCAAATACGCGATAGCTCTCCCAGGGGAGAGGACACACATTTAGAGCGTTATCATAATCTTAAATCTAAATATCTTAAGTTGGTGTCTTATTTTGGGGCAGTATCTTAAAATCAGGCAGTAATACTTTTTAGATAGTCTAAGATAAGTCTGAAGATGAGATTAAGATAGTTTGAGGTAGGATTGAAATAGGAGAAAAAGAATTAAGATAGTTTAAGATATGATTGAAATAGAAGAAAAAAAAGAAAGAAAAACGAGGGTTGGGGTCTGGCCCAATTACATACTACATAGTATTGGTTATACCTTTAAGATAGCCTAAGATTATGAATCAAAAAGAGTTAAAAGAAGTAAGATCAACTTAATAGTCTGACTGGGATAACGCTCTAAAACGTTTGCCCTCTCACCTGGGAGAGCTATCCTGTACATGCCAAGGTAAGCTACAAAGAGACTTCTTTGGTTACTGCATGACGGCTGCTTGGGCTGTTCTGCTTGGTGGCCTCAGGCCGGACGCAGAACGGCTTAGAGTGTGTGAGTGTTTATATCAGAGTTTTTACAGCAAATAATTAAAGCATACATTCACGTTTGTCTACTATTGAATTGTTTGTTCATTTCCACGGTGCTTTTTTTACTTTTGCAGTGTCTGTTTACTTCTGCATTATTTGTTTACTTCCATAGTATAGTTTGCTCAGATACCATCTACATTTTGAAATGTCCCAAGCACACAGAATGGCCGGAGCTTGCAGTATGAGCACAGATTTGTTGTGAGATTGCTATTCAAGAGGACCTTGATCTAACAAACGGTGTTCTTCTTTCTAGGTGGCTACAATGCAGTGATAACTGGGTTTGGTTTTCATGTTGGACACCATGTGACGATCGGAGGGAACCCAGGCACTAATTTGGTAGTGAGCTACAATCAGATCCAGTTTGAGGTCCCAGCAGGGGTAAGCACACTCTCCAACCCTAGCCATACTATGTTGTAAGTGGTTGGTCAGGAGGCTTATTCAGAACAACTGACGTGGTCGTAGGCAAATGATGACATGAGGAAAATTGTTTGACAACCACTCGTAAAATTTCCTTCACAAGATTTCCTATAGAAATGTAAAGAAAATAAATGCCTCCTGGGCTCTTAATGTTTCAAGATATCCAACCCATTTATGATGATATAGAGACATGTGTCTGATAATGGGTTCATCAGGGACATGGTACACTCAAATGCTGTTGCTTTTCCCTTGGGCTTTTCCACCTTGTAGTTGAGATGTTGACAATAGCAATCAGGGAGCATTTATAAAAAGAATCAACATATTTAGAAAGGACATTATAATCTGTTTATAAATACACAGATAATGTAACTTGCTTCCTGGGCAATCCAGAGTACCTCCACCGTCTCCCAGACTTGTTTGAGATATTCAGGCGCTATAGGGTGCATAATTAAACCAATGTGAAGGAAAAAACGGGTGATTTAATAACCTCGAATCAGGACAGGAAGCGATGTCACGCTATGGATGATTTTGTAAAAAATATTAATCCTCAGCAAATAAAGATCTTAACTGGGCATCCTTTCAGATATTTGTGTCAGACATGCCCCCTGCTGTACTATAAATCTGTTACTGAAAGGATGCTTCTAGAAGGAGAAATCTTTAAGTTTTCAAAAGTGCCCATACCTAACACGTACCAGGCCGTGGCTTCCTGTCCTGATTCGAGGGTTTTCGTAACCCGCACAACTAAAAGTAAACGGGTAGGCTTTCGCCCCCTATTCTGTATTGAAAATGAGTGAAGACGCATGTGTTATCACTTGAAGAAATATCAATATTGCTCCTATAACTGCAATTGATGATCGATGATAAAATCGGTAGTCACTGCAGTGCGTTAAAGCACTATGCATTCCTTTGAAGGATGATTACAGTGTACCTTCTCTCTATTAGTAAGGAGTCATCTGTCACCTTTGCAGACTGTGGGTGATCAGCCTCTAGTAGTCTTCCATGGTGATGTCTCAACTCCTACAGTGGTAGGCTCTCTCAACTTCACCTACCAAGAAGCCATTAATCTGACTATCCAGTCGGTCGACCCCACAGAGGTCCTAGTCTCCGGTAAGATCTGGCACAATATGGTTGTTCATATATGAATAGACTATGCTACAAATAGTGGCCCAATTGAAACAACATGTACAAGCTTCGTATATATATATATATATATATATATAAACATATATATATATATATATATATATATATATATATATTATATACATATATATATACATGTATATGTATGTATACATATATTATATATATATATATTTATATATATATATATATATATATGTATATATATATACATGCATATTTCTGAAATCAAGCACTAGCCTATGTCAAAAAGAGTTGGACATGACAGCGGTGTAAAATACTGTAATCTGTGTGTAAATACAGTTAGCTGTAGAATTGAATTGCAAATGGAATTGAACTGTCTGTTTCAATTCTAAATACCGAAGGCAGACCTGAAGTGCATCATGCCGAGATGAATGTAGTAGTAGCACGATGTTAATCCTGTATTAATGTATCAATGCATCATGCCATGGCAATTCTTATTAACAGGAGATGACCTAGTGACAATCACAGGAACTAACTTTCCTCCAATGGCCACTATTCCCCAAAGCGACATCAATGTGATCGTGGACGGTAAAAAGACATTGGTTGTCTCATATGATTCTGAGCAGCAGAAGCTAGTGTTCAAGCCTCCCCGAGGAGCACCGGGAGACTACCAGCTCAAAGTTAAGTTTGGACACTTGGGCTTTTCTACCAGGTAAGTGTCACTGAAGGGGTACCCTTGTGGATCTCCTGTGGCTTATCTCATCCTACCTAGTTAATGTTTACTTATCTTGGCAGACTCAGATTCTATCTTGCATAAGCTCACCTCTCCCTCATGTTTATCTTTACACTCCACTCCACCCCATCTAGCAAAAAACTTTCTACGTCAAAATATTTTTTTAAGCGTCATATAATGCTTTGCCATAGTAAAGAGCTTTAGAGAAACGTTATAACGTTATATAACATAATCAAATACTGTATAACGCTTTTTGTTCACTACGTTCCTGACAGTAATGAAGACAAACATTTGAGATAAGACTATTATCATTTCAGTGTGGTTACGCTAAGATACAAACTTCATGTGACATCAGTGTGTCCGGAGAGAGGTTCCTACGCAGGCGGGACTTCAATCACCATCACCGGGTCTGGATTCACAAACACAAGTGTGGTCACTATAGGAGGGGTCCCTTGTACCTTGATAGATAATACAGACACTGAAATTGTTTGCATTACTGGACCTATCCACAAAACATGGACCGTCACCAATGAGGGTTATCATCCAGGTGAGCATAGCCTGCAGCCATTTTGGGAACATATTATGTTAAACAATCTGAGTTATCTATCTACCATACACTAAACTATGGCAAACACTGTTCTGCTTCACTAACTTTCTTTCTACACCTGCCTAGCTAATGAATCGATATAAAATAGTGCCGACAGCCTTCAATCATCCTCAAGCAACAACTTCATACAACTTCCATTTTTCTTCATATTAAAATTTGATAGAAGTCAATATAAGATGCCGAAGGAAAGCCATCAATAAACTTTCATTCTTGCTCACAGTTGCTTAAAACATATATGGTCGATACCCACCAAAATGGATCACAGGGCTGGAAAAGCTTGTAATCTAGTATCTTGTTTATGGGCGTTTAGAGACAGTAAATTTTGGTATATTCGGATAGATATCAACAATGCCAACACATGGGTACCTACATTTGCTTGGCTAACTTTATTATGGGACTGTCCAGAGATGAAAATGTGTGTTTATGGACATTATTTCACACAGTTAAATGAATCAAAAATAGAAATATCAAGGTTTGAACATATATAATGCAAGAAATGTCTCTTAGAAGGTTGAGGTTTATATAATGTTCATGCTCAGTAGACTATGTAAAGCAAGTCATAGTAGTAAGGGTGAGCTATATTATCATTTTATAATAAATTTGTCATAATGGCATAGCTAAACCTCCCAATAAATAGGGCCTAGTAGGGGGTTCTATTAATAGTAATAGATCTTTCTTACATGTTAATGTTTTTGTGTGACAGCACTGACTATATGATGGGGTAGGTATAGTAGTCACCGTGAGTAGGTCCACAATGCATTCCATTAGAGAAAATCCCAAATGAATTTGTAAAAATATTTATTTTCCACATTACAAGTACTTTGAACATACTGGATATTAAAAATGTAGATTGTTGTGCAGATATTTTTCAATCTATAAGCTATTAGAATCAAATAGTGACCGATGGTAGGTACATCACCGTGCGTAGGTGTCAGGCGCAGAATCAGAACCTGCACAATTCCGGAATTGCCCCTGTTCAATTCCGGAACTGCGCAGGGCAATTCCGGAATTGCACCAAAGTTAGATTGCACAGTTTCAGAATTCCTTTCTGTTTTTATTGTAGGGTACAGATATAGAATATAAATATATATTTCATTGATGTTTGAGGGGGCTGCACTGTATATTGGAGGTGTGAATAACAGTCAGGGAGAACCCACGTGCAAGTCACACCTGTATGTAGCTGTAAAAATTAGGTGTGGCAGAAATGCTTCTGCTATGATAAAACATTGGGGCATTGGCTACCTGAGCCCTAGATGATATGAAATAACCTCCTTGCAGTTACATTTCTTGCCCTACCTTTCTGTTTGAGGGGTATACTGACATACTTTATGATATATTTTATGACCATGTAGGAGTTCCGATATTGCGCAAATTCGGATATTGCGCGTGACATAGGTACATAATCTAAACTTACAGGTAACAGACAGATAAAATGGCAATACCATGATTTTTCTTGGTATATACCTCGACAGGTTTGGAAAGAATATTTGAGAATAGTTACAGTTATCATGAACCCATGAAGTATTGAATATACACCCTAATAACCTGCACATAACCGTTCGTAGGTCCGTCACCGTTCATAGGTCCATCACCATTAGTAGGTACATCAGAAAAGGGTTTGTTCATGTGAAAAATATCAGTTACACATTTTGATTGTATGTGTTTGTAGTATTATGTAATGGTCTGCACATAAAGTAAGAAAATAAGCTTTATTTCGGTTAAACATAGCAGTTTATTCTTATCATATTTCATTGGTCCCATCACCGTGCGTAGGTCCATTTTAAAATGGCCATGAATAATTTATTTAATGACATTAATTTTTCCAAATTTGTCAACTTACTCCCTGATATGGTATACAAGGGGTGAGAATTCAAGCAATATCTACAATGCTTGATTTTAATCGAGGCACTGTGATCCATTTTCGTGAGAATTGACCATATTAGTCATGTTTGTCTTTTTTCATATCACCTATACAGTACAGGATATGTTTCTGATGACATAAAATAATAAGGGGCTGGAGATGGAGGAGGGGTATGATGGGTTGCTGGTATCACAGGGTAATTTCTATAATAGCATCATAATCATGGGATAAAAAAAATCGTAATGACTCATTGTTACATAAAGTCATCCTTAAAGAGGTAAGAATGATTGTACATCGTTAAGTGAACCGTGATGAGATTTTTGGTTCATCACAGTTTACGGACAGTTTTTTGCCTGGGAACCCAAAGACATCAACATAAAGCAAGGGGACACTGTCCTGTGGGACTGGGATATGCATAGGCCCACAAATGAGTATGTGCTACATGTGGAGGAAACTGACTCTGCTATTTCAAAGGCCTACTACGGCTCTGGATTCCAATCTGGAGCGGCTACTTCACGAGGTAGGTATGATTTGGTGTAAACAGCTTTTATGCAGTGGGAACCTTCTCTGCTTCTGTTTCGGACTCTATATTCCTTCTAATATTGTGTATCTATTGGTTGTGCTTGTCTTTGAATTGACTAGCTTAAAAATATCAGTTAGTAAATAGATTTCACCTAATAAGGTAGAGCTGAAAACAGACAGAAAATGTTGTCAATGATATTTCTTTTTGAGAAATCCCTTGTCATTTGATTATTTATGAACGACACTAGTATGTTATAATAACCACCATTTTTGATAGGATAAAATGCATTAAAGGGTGTCTCATGAGTTTGTAACACTTGAAACGTCTTTGACCGGGTGTCGTCTTTGACCTGTGTCATCTTTGACCGGTGTAGTCTTTGACCAGCAAGTTTTAAAATCGCTGAAATGGGAGCTATGTACACAGAAATGCCGGGAAGTTTGTAGTACATAGTGTTGAAATATCCATTAACCTTTTCCCCCCTTTCTGTGTACCCCCGGTCAAAGACGTTTCAATTGTTAAAAACTCATAAGACACGGCCGTCAGTAGTATGAGCCTATATTTGAAATGTGATTCCAGCAGTACTACTAGGATATATGTACACGTATATATGAAGGATATTCATGAATAAAGCAGCGTTCTTCCCGGATGTAATTCTTATTCATTCTGGTCTCATCATATCCAATATTCCAGGCACTTTCAAGTGGACATTCCCTGATACTGGTATAAGACACTATTGGAGTGGATATATAGACGTTGGTGTAAATGACAGATATACTCATGGTTCAATAGATGTAAGCAATAGGACCTCTGAATCCTTCCCGGTGGTTGTAACAGTGGATGGGCATACAGCTCCCTACAAAACCCAAGGTAAGGGCCTTCTTCCAATGTCTTCAGTAGATTTGGATCTAGTTTTGCACTTAGTTGCTACCCCACTAATTAGGGTTCTCCTGATTCTACAGGCTGAGTTTGCACTTGTACCTTTTAGCCCTAATTGTTTTTCGGATTCTGATTAAACCTGTAAGGATGTCATTATACATTAAAGCATCATGCACTTGATAATCATGATGCATGACCGTAAGCCTTCTTAGAAACTGTGAGTCACTTATGGGGCCGCATTTGCTTCATTGGTCTTATAGCAACATGGTGTCCTTAAAGGTTAAGATGATAAAGGATTTAGAAATGATCAGGGGCAGCAGTCCTATGAAATGCAGCTTACATTATGGCTGCTGTCTATATTTGCTATGTCACTGTCTTTAATAATGCCAAATTCTAGAGTTTTTCCTGCTGGGAATCAGTGTTTCTCTGACCTTGAGTTTTGACACTGAATTTATACAAACATCTTCAGCTTGGCATAAATCATACCAAAAAGAGCTTTAGATGTTCTATTAGTTTTTCCTGCTGGAAATCAAAGAGTGTTTCTCTCACCTGGAATTTGACGCTGAGAATATACAAACATTTTCTTATTATACCAATAAGAGCTTTCTTCTATCATAACCCCTACCAGAAGGCATTATATAGCATTTCTAGAGGATTGGGGCTTATTGGCCAATTCTTGTCAACCTTATACTTTGTCTTAATAGTTATGATGTGCTATTCAGGGCACATGATAAGCATTAGAAACTATAGCCCCAGCTAGCAAATTTTGATTTTCTGGAAAAATACCTGCACACATACAAACGCTCAACTAATAGTCCCTCATTTGTGTGAGTCACTTCTTGAAAATGACCTGTCTACTTTTATTGCCATGCTGTTTGAATGTTAGGAGCAGCCTCTTGTGTGACGGCTGACATGGCGTCCTGTACGGACGACCCCCCTGTGGGGGATGGTGGACCTGTAGGTTTCTGCTACTGTAAGTGTAGCACCCCAGTCATCACAGAGATGCAGCCTTCTGAGGATGTGCACCCTGACAGCAACATCACATTCACTGTGTCTAGAGGCATAGCCCAGGACTCTGAGGTAAGACAGGGATTAGTGGGTCAGTTACAGTGGCCCAGAAGGGCCAAATGGAATCAGACCCAGACCCAGACCCACGCAAAAGTTGAAACTCCAAACATAAAAGTTGAAACTCAAAATGTAAATTTGAAACTCAAAACATGAAAGTGGCAACTCAAAACGTAAGTTTGAAACTCAAAATGAAAAGTGAAAATCAAAAAAAGCAAAAATGCTTTCAGATCTCAGGATTGATGTTTCAACTTTTAAAGTCAATCTGCATTCGATTTTCAACCTTTGCGTTTTGAGTTTTATTTTTCACATTTTGAGTTTTGACTTTTGTGTTTTGAGTTTCAACTTTTGCGTTTTGAGTTTCACTTTTCTCGTTTTGACTTTCCACTTTTGCGTTTTGATTTGAGTCCATTTGGCCCTTCTGGGCCAATGTAGTCAGTGGATGAATCATCCGATTTAATCAAGTTTAAGGAACAATCAAAGTTCAATAATAATTCCAAATGGCTTTTTGAAAATATCTAAATTGGATTCCTTGGCCTAACTAATGTATTTTTTGAGTCTTTAAGTTGATAAGATGCAAAGTTAGACACTTTTCAATTTTTTGGCAATATTCGGGTGGCCTTCTCAAAATGTGCGAGGGTGAGACCTCCGTATCTATTTGGATTTTCTCACCTAGACCAGTTTGTGGCAGCAGTGTACATGTTCTGTATCCTAGAGTTGGCTCTACAAACCTAACCCCATATAAGTACTCTCCCGACTGAAGGGAATCTTTTGAGCTGAACAAGGTGTGTGACTGCGGTAACTTAACAACTGCAATATACAGTTGCTTAAAAGGTGTCTTTACACACAAATTGCTTGAATACCGATGTTCATGCAGTGTTAGTTTACTCATATGCAATTTCAATCCTATTCAATACATTCATTAAAAAGGCTGCTAACGTCAATACCTTTTGCATTTAATGAATGAGTCATGTAGCAATTTTGAGAATGCATCTACTGCGATTTTACCATTCTCTACACAGGTGACAGTGAAGGTATGTGACAAGGAGTGTCAAGTTACAACATTAACAACCAACTCTCTCAGCTGCACCATACAACCTGACTCCAACATGACTGTCAATCAGCAGTGCTATGTTATAGTGGCAGTAGCTCACTTCGGGCATGCCTATCTCAAAATTGCTGATACTAAGGACAAATCCTTGGATGTGCGTGCAGCCATAAGAAGTGTCACACCAAATAAGGGTTCAGAATACGGTGGTACATTGCTCAATATCACTGGTATTGGCTTGGTGAACGTAAGTCGTCAGATTTCCTTTGTGATTGACAACAATACATTTGTGCAGTGTGAGGTGCTGGGTGAGCCAAGTTACACTGACCTGCAGTGCAAGATGAACCAACCTAATGATCCACAAAATGGTACAGGGCCAGTTACAAGTATACAGGGGTTCTTCTATGCACCAAGTGGCACTGTAGAGTGTACTTCCCCTGCTTGTCGGTATTTGTACAAGCCTGAAAATACACCGGCCATAGACGAAGGCTTTGTTGACCAGATACCTGCATCTATCTACACTTGGGTACTAACCGGGACAAACTTAGATGGTGCTAAGATCCACATTTGGCAAGAGAAAACACCAGATACTCCCTTTGTCATCAGCTGTGTGACTGTGACCAATAGTAGGATTACCTGTCCCATTGTCAACCTCCCACGTAGAGAGGACGGTTATTTTTTTCGCATAATTACAGTTGATGGATTCTCATCAACGCATAGAGTTAATGCACATGCAAACATTACTAGCTATATGCCATCAAGGTCCAACAGATGTGGGGGTCTCACGCTGACCATCATTGGCCATGGCTTCCCAGCCGATGATGTTAACGATGTGACAGTCAAAATGGGACACAAAATATGTCCCATCACATCCCTTGCTACAACCAAGATAGAGTGTGTGTTACCCCCTGCATCTAACACAAAGGAACTGAGGGTCCTGTTCCCTGGTAACGTAGTAAAAGCTGACAATGACTTTCAGTATACCAGTGAGCTAGACTTCACAACCACTCTACTCAGCATCGACAACGGCACTGCTCCAAACCCACTCACAATAACGGGAACCTTATTTGGAACCAACGCAACCAAAGTGTCACTGCTCCTAGGTGAGGTGCTACACATGGCAGATACAGTAAATGAAACAAGTATTGCGGTAAGCCTGCTGGACAATGCAGCAGGTGTATACAAAGTCATAGTACTCATTGAAGACAAAGGCTGTTCTGACTCTCTAACCTTTACATACAACTTAGAAGTCCAAGGCTTCAGTCCATCAGAAGGTAAGCCTTTTGCTCAAAGCTAGGATGTATCTGATGATAGGGCCAAAAGACAGATTACCTTGAAATTGATTTAGCATGTTAGCCAAGATCAAGTTTACCTTCCTACATATTCCATTCAAGTAATCCATTCATCATTTCCTTCATATTGACTTTCACTGACCATGATTGTTCAATGAGGGGAATATGATTGTTCACAATTTATTCTACCCACCGAGAATACACAGTAAAAATCATGGCTGAGCCCAATTGGACACTCGTTGTAGTTTGTTACCGCCGTTGTCCCCCATTCCTTAGATGATATACTTCTAAAGCATTTTGTACTGTTTAACTGGACTTGGTTAAAATCTCATATAGTAACTTGAACAACATTTACAAATATATATATTGGGCTTCAAAACGAATAATCTTTCTCTTATAATTTTTGATTTAGATATAAACAGGATGCTGTGACTGAAGATCCTGTGGACCTTTTGAAAAATGGACTTTCTTTTTTATGTCATGAATACAAATGTCCAAAGCTTCCATGAAAACCACATTATATATTTTTCTGTTGAGTTCTGTCTCAATGTTTCAGGTGGTTTTGGCGGGAATCAGGAGCTGACAATTCTGGGCACTGGGTTCAACCTCACCAACACTAAGGTCACCATATGTGGTCAGCCAACTGGGCTTATTGTGAACAACTACACAACACTCACAGTCACCACTCCTGCAATCTCTAGTAAGATGATTCATATTTCTTTTGCCACTGCAGCTCGTGTCTCATTAGAATGACTCAATAGTACCTAAAGTAATTAAAAATATTGGTACCACACTTGGGAAGCAGAACAAAAGAAATAGCCTGTATTAAGTTACTGTATATGACATACAAAAGTTGAGAAAAGCACTCACCATTGTGAGTGGCATAAGTTAGTTAAACCACTCCTAGACCCTTGTACTGTGGACAATGCCTTGGTCAAGGCTGAGCACACTCATCTGCAACTCATGATCAGTGTTGGCTGTTGCCATTATCTCAGTACTCAGTTACTGCAGGTCTGACATGTTATCGTTTTAACCTATGACATTTATCCTTTATTGTCACAGACCGAACCGATTCTACAAATGGTGCCCTATCCTGTATAGTGTCAGTGAGTGTCGGTGGAGGCTTCAGTCAGAATGCCTCTGATGTATTTACCTACAGAGAGAGTCTGACACCCACCATCACCTCAGTCACACCGGCACGCGGGGGCACCGGGGGAAATACACGCATAACAATTTCTGGGTCTAACTTTGGGTGAGTCCTAGCCATTACTTACATCTAGGAGACAGTCACATGCCTTGGTACACAAGTAATCTAGAGGTAAATCAGTAGTGACTATCCTAGGTTCGCCATAGGCACATCAGTTAAAATGACAAACTTATAATCAAAGATGTCAATATGGCCCTAAAAAACTCAAAATGTTGTTAATATTGGTTAATATATCGACAGCACCTCTTTCTAAAATGAAAATTCAATTAAAAAATAAGACCTGAAATAGAGTTGCACTTGCCCTCTTCGGCTACTGTAATACATACAGATACATATAATTCTTTATTTTTTTTATGTCCTATGCTTTAGCACTGAAGGGCCGTATTCAATGCCCCCATTGAATACAACATCGCCGTATTCAATGGGCTAAGAAAAAGTTGGATTTCGTTCATTAAATGGCTTCAAATAAAAAAATAAACACTCGTGGGGGCTGGGGTGCATCCCACTCAGCCTGCGGCTTCGTGGGATACTGCCCCAGCCCCCACTCGTGAAATACAACAGAGAGGGTATCAATGGACGTTGGCATTTGTCTATGTATGCATAGATATGTATAGCGTTTCAGATATTAAGATATGAAAGAGAAAATATATCTATTTATACGAATTGCCTCTCTGTCTATGTTGTACCAGACTGTTTTTCCACATATTATTGTCCTCAATATGCTGCAGTGATTCAGGGTTTGTTACCATCAAAGACGTCGGTCTGTGTAACGGCACCATCTCCTGGTCTCCTACCACCATATTGTGTAACGTGCCAAGACCTTCCTACAGTCACGTGGCTATGGTTGTTGTTACTACAGATCAGGGCGACTCATACAATGAGAAGGTATGGTACAACTTTACAGTAGGTACTATTTCTTGGTGAAATTTTGTACACCTCGACCAGCAAAACGTTTGACTTTCTACTGTGGTGAGCTAGTCACCAAGGTAGTCATGCATCCAGCCCAAAGTGGGAGAGGGGTGTCTTTCGCAAAAAAAGATTTTCCTCTGGTTTTGTGTGATATTCAGTCAAGCAAGGGTTCACCCCACAGCCCCGTCCACTGGTTCGCCTGAGCCAGTTCAACACAACTTTATAGTAAGCAGATGTTAAGAGTAAGGAAATTAAGAATAAACAAATAAACGATTACAAAGGAGTGCTCAGTTAAGGGATGAAACATTAAGACCCCTTGACTAGGGGGTAGCTGGTTAAATTTTTCGAGCCCCCCATGAGAGGGGTCAAAGGTAATTTACCCGTTTTTTTCTCCTTTTAAATTGTTGTATAGCTTGAGTGCTTGACCATAATATATTGTTTCTATACCACAGTTTTAACGTTTGAGAATAAATCAGGTAAATATTGCAATGTTAACTTGTGTTTCAAGAAGGTACCTTGAGTCAAGTCACTTTTGATATCATAGCAGTGTAGTTATCTAATGCTAATGCCATTTTGAGCCCTGCTAGTGAGTGCCTAGGGTGGAAAACAGTGGTATAATTCCATCTGGTGAAAATTGCCCCAAGCACCAACTCAAAAATGTTACTATCTGATAAAAATTGAGATATTTTCCCATATGATTTGCCAGGCTTTATTTGTCCTATGTCCGGGATTGATTATATATCAAACTCGATTTTACTTGCCGAGGTCCCTTTCCAGATTTTTTGTGGTTCATGATTAGTTATATATGATTAGATATTAATGCATGTTTTCCCACCTGACATTGACCTTGACAGGGTGAAGTGGCCGACTTCTGGTACATCGACCGGTGGAGTTCTATATACACTTGGGGTGGGAATCCCCCACCATTGGATGGAGAATTTGTTCACATATATGCCGAGCAATGTATTCTTATAGATGCCGATACTGCAGTACTGAAAATGCTACTTATTGACGGTATGTTATGAGAGAAATATCCTAACTCATTATAGGTCAGATGATTCCCAACAATTTTACATTTACTTTTCAGTTTACATCAGACTTGTGTAGTTGAAGAATCAGCGGTGGTGAGATAATTCGCGGGGTGCATTCATACTTCATTGCCACAGAGGGCATGGCGCATTAAATAACAAAAAAAAAGACCAAATTGTCATTCAATGCCTAGGCACCTATGCTATGCAGTGATCCCTTGCATAAGCAGTCAATGACCTTGCTTTAGTTTAACATAGGTTTAAAAAGGATCACCCTGCCCAGCTGCCCATCACATGAATAAAAACAAAGTTCACTTTGTTACACTTTGTAGGTGGCTGCATCATTTTTGACAAGACTGTTCTACATATAACATTGGCAGCGGAGTACATCATGATCGTCAACAACGGTACAATTCAGGTGACTGATGATTAAGCAGATGAAGTTCTGTCATTGGAGAACAGGGGCTTAGTATTACATTAAATTTGCCTCGGTGGTATTTAAATTTGTAATTTCTTACAAGTCCATTTGCACTGTCTTGCCATTTCTGCTCATTTGGCTTAACACATGCTTGCAGTACCTTGAATGATAGTAACGTATAATGATTTTGGGATCCTCTCAAAGTGAGTATTTCCGAGCACAGCACAATAGTAAAACCACCGTAATCATGATGCTCATGGAATTGTCCCAAAGTCTAGGTTTGGGGATCTTCTCAAGTTTCTCAATGTGTGTAGGAGGATACCTTTTATGAAATACAGGGGAGGTATGTTCAAAGTAACCTCGCATTTTGGCTAAAATTACCAGACCTTTTCGGGTGTATACCCACAGAAGTGCACTGCAGCCGTGGGTATTGCTAGCTATACTACATTCCAGGCAGCCCGGGTGGAAGTTCGAAAAGCACACTGCATGAGTTCAATACTCGAAGGGGCTAATAGCTACACTGTAAAAAGTTGTTGTTCGTGAACAGCAAAATTTGCTGTAAGTGTACAGTACTTTAGCTGTAAATAATAATACAGCAAATTCTACTGTACATGTACAATTCTGTTACTGTAGATGCAGGCTATGGTAGTGACTTGTAGATCTACAATACCTTTCCCTGTAATATGTACACGAGAGGTCGTGGGATCGATCCTAGGTCTAGCCACCTCTCATCAGGGATCTTTAGCAACAAGGCTGTAGCTCATTTAATACAGACATGGCAGAGGTAGCTTATGTCCAAATATGACCATTTGTAACACCGGCTCTGTGGCGCCAACGGATCAGCACCTACCTCCAACACCACAGGTGGTGAGTTCAATCCTTGGTGGAGCCACTTCTCTTGTTTCATCTACATCCACCTAAAATTAGTTTTTCCCTCACATGGATGATTAAAAATATCACCAGCACCAGGAGGCGAACCCCAGACCTTTATAAATTATTATGAATCAGTTGAGAGGTAGAGTAGAGATATATCCCAATACGAATGTTTGTAACACCGGCTCTGTGGCGCAACGGATCAGCGCCTGTCTCCAACACCACAGGTGGTGAGTTCAATCCTTGGTGGAGCCACTTCTCTTGTTTTACCTACATCCACCTAAAATTCGTTTTTCCCTCACATGGATGGTTAAAAATGTCACCAGCACTGGGAGGTGAACCCAGGACCTTCAGACTATGATTTACAATCAATTTTGCTGTACAGTAACAGAAGATTCTGCTGTCCCTATGCAGTACATAGTACTGTAAATATACAAAAGCTCACTTGCTGTAGGTCTATAGCACAATCTACTGGAACCAAAGTTGCCCCCAGTATTTGGTGTACAGGAACACTACTTACTTCTAACAGTGTACTTTTATCTAACATACCACTATACCTGCCTATGTTGCAATCTATAGTGATGATCATAGTTTCTGTGCAATCATGTTTTCTTTTTACATATTTTTTGCTGAACCATTGTACATATTGTATTGGTATTTTCTTAAATAATCATGTTACCTTTTTGATACATTTCCTATTTTCCTACCAGATTGGAACAGAGGATGAACCCCATTGCCCAAATAAGGTGACAATTAAGATGTTCGGGTCACTGCAATCTTTGGAGCTTCCCATCTATGGCGCTAAGGCATTAGCAATACGCAATGGCTCATTATTGATTTACGGTGAGTTGACTTTAAATATCAAGCTGTAAATAATGTCCTCAAGGATTAATATTCATGCTGTACTGTAATAATGTGTATGTTATATGGTGATGCCTTGAATATGGCCATAAAGCCTCGGAATTACACATAATAATGAGAAATAAGTCAATTAAGCTGGTTTTGTTCCTCAGAGAGCTTTTTAATAAGTTTAGCCCCCAAATTTAACGATAGCGTTTTTGAGAGAGCTGCAATGGACAAAACTAAGTGTATGTAATGAGCTGAATGTATTTCAGCTCTCTTATAATTGAAATAACTATAGCACATGTCATTTCAACGATAGCTCATTTATGAAACACACTATAATTTTAGCAAATTCGCTATCTTGACTCCAAATGTGGCTAGAGTGTGTTTGAAATTCATTAGTTTTCTCATTTTTGGTAACCAATATATTTGACACAACCCGGATGCATTATATAACGTTTTCCATCAAACACAGAAAAATATCATTCTGGAAAAACAATTTTTTATACTCTTAAATTCTAGTTTTTTGGAATAAACGATAGCAAGAAAATAACAGAGTCCAAATGCTGTGCTTAAACTTGAATATAATTGAAATAAAATGGAATTTGAACAAAATTCCTAGAGGATATTATTCGTTACACATTTATGTCATGACCCATTCATTGATTATCATTTATTCATGAAGGTCCAGATAAAAATGGTTTATGGAAGACCAAAATCACTCTCTTTAAACCAAAATTGCTGTGGTTAAATATCAGTTCGCTCTCTTAAAAATGGCATCATAATGCCTCATGAAATACACTTTTTAACGATAGCCAATGCTTTTAACGATAGCAAAATTAATGATAGCTTTAAAGATAGCTGTGATAACGATAGTGTCCTATGAAACACACAAAGTTTACAATATCCTAACTCCCTCTGATGAAATTTCTCCCTGTGCATATCTTCTACTGCAGTACCAAGAGATAACTTCTCTAGAGTTAGACCTTAGCTATGAATGATTCTCATAACATGCTATCTATGTTTTGCCAAACATAATTTTCATTGTTTTAACTGCAGGGTGTCCTATTGAGACAACATGGACGAGACTGTCACAGACTGCGGAAGTGGGGGACACAACCATACACCTAAACCCACCAGCACTGGATTGGAAAGTTGGTGACACCATTGTCATAGCATCAACAGCAGGACCTGAAGGTTGGGACCAATCTGAAGAATGTACCATTACTGCCATCTCTAGTGACAAAACTACTCTAACTATTGACCCACCTCTTAAGGTTAGTATATCTAATTATGGGACTCAAAATCTTCATGAGATTGATTCAGGATGTTCAACAAGATTGTACAATGCTTCCTATCTATTCCATTCATACACATTGCTTTTCACTTTCCTCAAATTTAGATAACCTTATGAAATTTTGGATTTAAGCACCTTTATAATTGTGAGACGGAAATGATCCATTCCATGTGTGTTTCATCTTCACAGGCAGAACATCTGGGACACACGTATACCGTAGCTGGTTATAGATTACCTATGCATGCAGAGATTGGGCTGCTAACACGTAATATCATGTTCAGGGGCGATGGAACGAATGCGGCACTTGAGTCTTTACCTCCTTGTCGTGATGACTTGGTTACAGGTAGTTAGACAATGTGACACACCTAACTAGTCACATCACTACATTGATATTCTGATCCTAGTCGGTACAGACTCAGTCACTTTTTGACTACCCATATATCTAACCTAAGTTAGTTGATAATTACAGGTCGGTCAGTATTGACCAACTCACCTTTGTCTTTCCATTTCTAGTTTTGCCTCAGTCATTTATAAACATCAGTTGCTCAGTGCTGACCAAAGGTTCTGTAAATATCCTTGAATAGCAACTACAGACTACCCAGTCAACATTGCTTAATGGGGCCTACATATGCTTTTACTTGGACTAGGTGATTTGCACACCCTGAGTTTGTTTTTTTTTCGTACAGGGCTACCAGTGGGAACCCAGATGGGTCAACTCAGATTCCCAGTGCCCAGCCCTAGCCCACTATGAAAATGTACAATAAATAGTAAATTTCTGGAGGGAAAGGATTTGTCAGTATGTTTTGAAATATTTACTATGTAAATATGAGAAAAAAAACACGTTTTTGTGGGCTGACACAGCTGGGCGCTTACTGGTAGCCCTGGACAAAATGGACCATGACCCAGATATGGGCAAGCTCAGCTGGCCCAAGTAAAACACATAATATGGGCCCAAACCCAGTGGGCACAAAATGTTATTCAAAGTTGAATAAACATTGAATCAACATTGAATCAATGTTGACAACCATTCCTCAATGTTGATTCAATGTTCTGTGCCCACTTGGAAGGACCAATGCTTACTGTGCAGGGCGTAGAGCATTTCTATCATCCTTGCAAATAAACAATCCAAAACGATTGTACTGGACAGTGTTCAATTCACAATAGTTGACATGCAAGGTATAAAAGAAGGTTGAAAAAAACTACATTAGAGATATTTGTTGATATGAGGCGAGATCATTTAGGTTGATGTCAAATGGCTGGAGAGCATTTGTACCAGCTCAATGTAATCATCAGTGTTTTACTCTTGTGGCCCTGTATTTCTTTTGACTATATTTCCTGTCTTTTCTTTATTCCAGGAGCTTTTGCTTCTCAGACCTGTATGACTGGTCCGTTTCAATTAGGTGGCCACATCATTGGCCACAATCCTAACGAGGATTCAATGGCAGTTACTATCAGGATATCCTTTCTGGAATTATACTTTGTGGGGCAGGCGTTCAGACTGGGGCGGTATCCCATACACTTCCACCTAAACGGGGACATGACTGGCTCCCATGTCAGAGGCTGTTCCATCCATGAAACCTTCAACAGAGGCATCAACATCCACGGCTCACACAACCTGCTGATAGAACACAATGTTGTTCACAAAAGCATGGGAGGTACATTCTTCCTTGAAGATGGGGTGGAGACAGGCAATCGGTTCCTCTATAACCTGATTATGAATGTAAGGTCAAGCTCGAGTCTTCTGAATGATGATTTAACACCAGCAGCCTTCTGGATCACCAACCCGGACAATACGTACAGCAATAATGCAGCAGCTGGAGGGCACTCCTTTGGGTTTTGGTTACGGACCCACTCTAAACCTGATGGGGCTTCCGCAGATAAAGAAGTATGTATCATAACTTTACTGTTCATATAATGTAAATAGACGCCTCAGTTGCATATCATTAGTACCAATCCTATAAGCGTCAGAAAGGGTCCCAGGTTTTTTTTTCAATTTAGTACTATAGTATATGTATAAAACCTCACGTATAAGCGGCACCCCCACCTTTGGCAGATTCTATCATCACAGCAATGTCCTTTCTATTGACCCAGAGTCTTTGACAGCACCACTGATATTGATCTTGGTGATGCTGGAGTATATGTCTAAGCTATTAGTCTGATTAAAAGCACTTATATACCTTCCCTTGAACACCCAAAACTTAAAATACACAGGAACATCCTTAATAAAGGATACAGTATAAAAGATTATAGAATCTAAAACTATGCAAACCCTTGATCTTTCCAGGTAAACCCACAGGAACCGATAATGAGAGAGTTTAAGAACAACACAGCACATTCGTTTGGACAGTTTGGGTTGTGGATCTTTGAGACTTATAAACCTCTCCAACCCTCTGTCTTTGAAGATTTCACAGTGTATAACTGTGAGAAGGGAGCTGAGTGGGTGGATGTCAGCAAGGTACATTTCAAAGGATTCATATCCTTTAACAACACATTAGCGCAATATGAGGCTAAGTTGCAGTCTTCACCAGTGAACTCAGAGATGTTCACCCTACAAGGTTCAGTTGTTCAAGATGCCTTTCTTTGTAACTACATTGGCCCTGATGCACCAACCAATCTGAGGTTTCCGCGGGCCGGAGCTATCCTGCCACAGCTAAGCGGTGTCCTGTACGATAACATTACCTTTGCTTGCTGCTCCGGTGACACAGTTGCAATCACCTTCGCCCACATCTCCGGGACTTGCAGCGATGGATGCAGAGGATACATTCACAAGATGACCAATATCCACTGGGAAAACTGCGAACATAGGGCACACTTTGAATGGGACGACCAGGCGACACTGATTGTAGATGAATCATTCACTGGCAGTAAAGGCTATATATTGCCTACAAAGGACATTCTACCCCCAGGTCATTGTGCTAATTATAGTGATAACTACAAAAATGAAGGCGTAGATCTACAATTCTGTGACAATGATGTTCACCCTATTCGGTTTGCATTCAATAAAATCGGACCATTTTCATATGAGCATAAGGTAGGTGCAAATACCGACTTTTAAGAGCCTTCTTTGATGTATATAAATACATGAAACATCTGAATTTCGGGCAATATCATTCATTGTCATAAGATATATTCAAAAACATATCCGTATACCCTGAAACAGACAGATAGGGCAGGAAATGTACCTGCAATCAGGCTATTTTGTATCATCTGGGGCCCAGGCAGCCAAAGTACACACGTTTTATCACAGCAGAGCCATTTCTGCCACACCTTATTCACAGCTACATACAGGTGTGACATGCATGTGGGTTGTCTTTGAATGTTTTCACACCCCCAATATGAAACAGTGCAGTCTAACTATGGTGCAATTCTTGAATTGCCCTGCACAGTTCCGGAATTGTAAAGATTCTGATTCTGTACCTGACATGCACACAGTCTTTGTCAAAGACACTCCTTCAAGATGGTGTGAAGATTTAGACAATCAGAAGTTGGCACTGTGTTTATTGTTGCATTGAGAAATGAATTATTGAGAAATTGCTGGTGGTCTCATTGACATTCATCCTGAATGCTCATAAGACTTTAAAAGCTATTAGACTGGAAGCAATAAGCAGTTCATGAGTAATAACCGGTGCTGGTTCAGTCTGTGTTTATTGTATGGAGTTTAATTTGATACGAGCATGGGAAAGTGTTAGGGTACAAATGGGCCACGTTACCATAGAAACACTGTTTTGTTATTATACTAGCTGTTCCAGTGCAAATATAATATATCCTATACATTTGTGCAAATTGAACCCCATACCATTTTGATAGACATATTTAGGGTTGGTGTCCTCTTTATTCCCGAC
Organism: Harmothoe impar; assembly: GCA_947462335.1. Lineage (NCBI taxonomy): Eukaryota > Metazoa > Annelida > Polychaeta > Phyllodocida > Polynoidae > Harmothoe > Harmothoe impar. The sequence goes on from OX381717.1 coordinate 57,888,204, forward strand.
TCAACCTCTATATATATAAATGTTGGCCATTGTAATTGATGATCCAAACAATTCTTCATAATCCCCACATTCCAGGATGTATGTTATCTTGTTTATGGAAAAACATCCTGCTCGCCCTATAGGGCAAAGCGAAAGACCCACGGGAACGGATGGGCATCACTCATCCTGGCAGAGGGTATGGCTAATGTATAACATATGAAATTCACTTTTACCAATTGTATATTTGATACTGAAATGAATGTGAAGACAAGTTATGCAATGAGGTCGTACTTGAATATTAAAGGTAGAGAGAACACATCTTACAGTAACAAAATATACCGATTTTGGGAAAAAGAGATCAGTATTCGGATTGTGGCTAGGCAAATGGGAAAATGGTTAAATGCCACCTCCTTCCATCATTAGAGTTCTTCAGCTAACATTATGAAACTATTACATGCCAGTTTTTCTTGAAAGATGTGTTTAGCCCTTCTCCTTTAGTGGTAAACCAACGTCTTCCCAATTGCATTAACATTTTCCTCTTTTTTGTGTATAGTTAAGTACTGTTTTGAAATCATGCCCTTGTACGAAATGTACCCTTCATTCTACAGGCACTCCTCCTAAAGACACCTACATGGTTCTGGCTGTTGGGATGTCTTTTCTCGGAGGAACTAGCACTGTATATATCAAATATACAGGGAAGTTCTACAGAATACCAGTAAGTGAATCAAATATGTGCCCTAGATTGAAAATATAATGCCTATTGGAAATCTGGTTATTATATGTTGATCCATGCGTCAATATCTGGTGCATTATGCCGAGTAGAAAGCCAGGTCAGGAGGAGTTTGACAGACTAAAGGGTAAAATTGCCTGCAGTTTACCATAGAGGTATGGCCAAATTTAGGTTTTTGCCTGGAAGTCAAGCTCTCAACTGTGGCCTCATCCGCCCTCCCTTTTTTTGCGGGATAACCCTTGCAACCAGCTTAATTGGTCATCACTCTTCTGTTGTTATGGTTGTTGGCTAACGCGATAGCATTTGATATCTTGTCATCTAATATGAGGAAGGAAGATTATTCAGAACAATATAAAGTATTACTCTTATTTGTCTTTTGCAATATGTTTAAGGGCATTGATAGAAAATATGTTGATGCTTTACCTATTTACAGAAAGGTATATGTCTGGATATAACTTTCCAACTTGATGACGTCCCGGACAGAGTTCAGATCCTTTCAAAGGAGGGTTATGTCAATGAATCTACTGAGCTGGCAAAAACTGGTGACTGGAACTATAAACCAAAAGCTCTCACCTACCGTGGTAAGAACTATTCCTCTCTACCTTTTTACACTGATGCTGTGTGGATGCATTCTTTAATATACCTAGTCTCTTAACTATTGAATCCAATACGCCCACCCCAGTGGTGTACTGCGCCAATACGCCCACTTGGAAAAGGTCGTTATAAAGGGCCACGCTTAGGTATACAGCTAGGATATGCTCACTCATTGTGTTATCATTATTGGTTCAATGTATAAACTGTCATATTCCGTTTAAGACAAGGGCAGAACATAGTTAAATGTTATACAAACATTGCCTGCAGTGTGTGGGCCTCCTCCTGATGGGAGTGTGGCTGTTGCTGATGTCGAGGTGGCAGTGGACGCCCACAAGTGTCAGTATAAAGGCTGTGGTGGACCGCCCGAAGTGGTATTCAATGTGTTCAGCGGATGTAGCAACACAAGTAAAACGTGGGACGAGAGTAAAGTGGCTGGCGATGGAGTAGTCATTGCAGCAGGTCAGTGTGCTGATGAATACTTAACTCTTTAAGCATATTGGTTTCAATTTAATTATATTTAGTTTCTTAGTGTTTTCTCCAAAATCACCTAAGTTTATGCTCATTTGGGATGTGAATAGAGCAATGTTTCATTTCATAACCAAAGGTATTATGCTGCTGAGGGAGTGGTCATTTTTTAACAACAGGCAGGGGGATGGATTGGGCGGGGGGGGGGATGTGTTCCCCTTGAAGGGGAGGACCAAAAATATTAAGACCGCTCTTGAGAGGTGGGAACCAAAAGATTGTACCCCTCTAGGGCGAAAAAGCATGTGCATTTATATAGTTCAAAGGGGTCTACCACACAAAATTTCAACCTGCCTTTTGAGGGGGATCAAAAGAAATTCGATCCCTCATGTAGGGGGGAACAAAAAAGTTTCGACCCGCTCTCTCGCGGAAATGCACCAACCTCCCCCTTTTATTAAAAAATGACCACTCTCTTAGATTCAGCTTTTCCATCCAATAGTTGTCTCACATATATTATGTATAAAATATGCTTAAAGATCTTGCTTAGTTGGATAATAAATTATAAAACATCAACCTCGAAAGAATATGAATATGTTTTACGTTATGAATGGTTTATCAAAGGTGATATAGCAGTGTTTGATGTAAAATGAATAAGGGTAAAAAGCATCTAGTTTAAGAGAAGGGCAGCCTCAGAATGTTGATAGATTACCAATTGGAAGGATTTCACTAAATTTGCTTGCTGTAAAGGAACTGAATTCTCTGTCCAAATTGTTTTACTGCAGAGAAAAAGGGATTTACCGACATAATAGTTATGACAGGGCCCGCCAGTGATTCCTACTGAACATATTTTTCTTTTTGCAGTTATGAATATCTTATTTCATTTCCCCTTTAGATACATGTGTGAACATAACAGAATCAGGAACATACAGAGTGACATCTCTCGTGGTACTTGGCACCCTAGAGGTAGAGAATAGAGAAGACATTACCGTCACCATCCAAGTCAAGTACATGCTGGTGCTGGGCGGATACTTTGTGGTCGGCAGAGATGGCCAACCTTTCCAAGGCAAATTCACTCTGGTGTTGACTGCTGACGAGGATGTAGATGACCAATACTTCACCTATGGCGATGTTAAAGCTGAATATAATATAATACGTAAGTAGGTTTCTCAAAGTGCCAGTCATATAAGGAACCACTGATTGAACCCTAATCTGATTCCAGGTCGATAGGGGGCTCGAGTAAGAAACACTTGACTTGTATCTCGAACCTGTCTTGACTTATCCTTTTGCCATGCAAACATTTTTTGGTAAACTGCTTCTTAGATACTCAAATGTTGGTTTGTTTCAGATATTTACGGCGGCATTGAGTTGCATGGACAGGAAAAATACCCATGGACCAAACTTACTGAAACCGTCAAAGATGATAAAAGTGTGTACTTTGCAACAATTAACCTCTAAATTACTATCAGACTGTCTATATATGAGTACCGTATTCTCACCAATGCCATAGTAAAGTTAATCAAACTGGTACTGGCTCTCTAGGGCAACTATGGGCCATTCAGCGTCTGCTGTGGGCTACAATTAGGCAGCTAAAGGCTTCACTGGGGCTGCTATGCACTATGATTGGGCAGCTTTGGGCTTCTCAGGGGCAGCTGATACGGGCTATGATTGGGCAGCTGTAGGCTCCTTAGCAGCTGCTATGGGCCATGATTGGGCAGCTATAGGCTCCCCAGGGGCTGCTATGGGCTACGATTGGGCCACTATGGGCTCCGCAGGGGCTGCTATGGGCTCCCCAGCACCTGGCATTTGTGGCTATCCATTTGACCAGCAGTGGTGCAGCTAAGTTAAAATATAACATTGGGTCCCATCTTGTATTTTATAAATATAAAGATGCTACACCTCGTTGGTCAACTTTACCCTTAGCAACTAATGCCCTCAAACTGCAAGTTCTGATTTTTCTCTATGTTGAACAGCCATCAAGCTGAATGATCGAGTAGATGCCACCTGGGAAGAAGGTGACGAGATAATTTTGACGGCAACTGGATTTGCAGCCGGTGAGGCGGAGAAAGCAATTTTGCACCGTGTAGAACAAGGTGGCAAAACGTTAATCCTCAAGAACAATGTTGAATATGAACACCTAGGTCAGTATACCCTGTTTTTAGAGAAACATGATGTACTTTACTGACTATTTCTTCAATAGGTTTTCAACATTTATAGCAAAACATATGTATACTTTTGCTTTTAAGTGAGAATTTATCCATAAAGTACATCATAATTCGTAGGATTTAATTGACATAAATGTTAATTTCAACGAATATAATGGTATAAAGGCATGTTTATTCTTATAGTTCTATTGACCAAAACTCACAAGTATTACCACACTTTTCCTGCTCAGTGATAGAAGACAATAGAAAAGAGAAATAGAAAGGAACATATAATTATATTGATTACTGACTTTTGATGTAATTTGCATTGTTGTTTTAAGATTTACTCGAACAAAAATATATGTCAATCCCTAGGTTCATCCCATGAAACACACCGAGAACTTAGTGGCAATCCATTTAAGACGGTAAAGACACAGGGAGAGGTTTGTATCTTTAAATACATATTGGGACTGATTTAAAAGGAAAACATCATAACTCTACTTTGGATATTTTGTATATGATATGGGGATGTTCTCTTAGGTCTGCTTTAACAACTTTAACAGCCAATAAACTTACTTTCATTTGATATAAGCCATCATAAGGTACAATGGTGCATGGCAGGCTTTATGCTGGTCCCCTTGCAGTAAAATGTTGACAGGATGCATGAAAGAAGCCTGAAAAGATTAACTTCCAAAGGCTGCATTCATGTATCTAGTCGATGTATGACATAAAACCAGTCCTTCCAGATTTAACCTCAGGATGGTACAGAGTATGTCCCCTTTTAATGATATTTTGATAACCTGACCTGCTACAAAGAAAGGTTTGTGAAATTGTTAATCCTACATGAATATATATCCAGGTTTGTTCATTGAACCGGAACATCAAAATCTCTGGAGTCGGCAATGGAGTAGGCTTCTCTGTGATAGTCAGTCGAGGCGTAAATGTCATAGGTAACTTTTTTAATTGCAGAAACAAGTTTGATTAGTTAAGAATAGACAGAGTTGCATGCACAAGCGTCACAAGTATTGTACATATGAAATGATCAACTCCTAACTGACATTTAAGGTTGGTTCCATATATAAATAAGGCGACATAGCTAGTACCCTAGCAAAGTCCCTTGTTCATACACATGAAATGAATTAGCTACTTTATTCAATGTTACCCTTTGTGACTACATTGTTCTGTAATAGACACACAAACCCATTCAGCACTAAATCTACGCCATTGTTACATTACAGGATATGCACGTATACGTTATGTTGAGTTCATAGAAGGAGGCAAGGAAGGAAAGACATTGGTATGTATGTTGTTAAAATTTACACATCAACGATACATATTTAGCTTACTAAACTCCACTGGTTGAGTTTTTCAAACCCATCATTAACCATGTACGAGCTATTAAACTAAGCTATTTGCATCTGACCCTGATATCCATTATTAAAAACTGTTATCAAATATCATTAAAGAGCTTATGAATATCCGTTGCAATGAGATTCTAAATTTTGATTTAAGTGAATTTGAATTACTGACAGAACAATAAGAGGGTATTTATCTGAATTGCATGTAATTTTGCAATTTGTGAATCTAGTTTGTATTCAAAGTAATTTAACCCTTTAAGGACGGTGGTATAGTTAATTCATTGTGCTCTTACTTGCGTCCTTAAAGGGTTGTCATTCTCTCTTCTACATAAGCATATACCTGGTCAGCCTGAGCACTGGTCTGAGTGTGCATTGATGTTCCTGAGCCTGGGAGACACCAACACTGAAACTACCCTCCCAAATTGGGTGAAATATTCAGTCTTCTACGATAATCATGGTGTTGGGATTTGCATCATAGATAGTAACAAAGTTGAGGCTAAGTATGTGGTCCTGCATAAGAGCAACCCAAATGGTAAGTACAAAGGGTATTACATTTTGTTCGTGACCTATTAATTACTCTTTTTTTTTGATCTGCTTTACCTAGGAGCCTCTCTACTTTGCACTGTGATCCTTTAAGGGCTATAAATGTATTCGATGTATGATAGCAGTAGGCCCATAAAATATGTAAAGGAAAAGAATTTGTTTTAAGAAACCCAACACTTTGTTCAAATAGAGGCCTAACCTAGCATGTTTGCTAAATTGTTACTCTTGTAACAGTCATAATAACTCATACCATACATTTATTGCAGGGTTTTATGTTTCGGCGACATCAGTCGTAATAGATGACTCAGTCGTCATTGACACCATTGCGGCTGGCAATACTGGTGGTTCACAAAAAAACCTTAACTACCACTCGGCATTTCACATACAGCGTGTAGAGGAGCCAACGCTACGCAATAACATTGGGGCTGGGTTCCAACGTTCCTGTATAAAACTACCCCACATTGAGTACAGACCATTTGATCCAGAGACATTGCTTAACAATGAATGTCACAGCGGATTGATCGGAATAGAAAGGTAAGTTGACGGGACCTCCATACTTAATCGCATATATGTGTATATATATATATATATATATATATATATATATATATATATATATAGCTGAGTTTGTGTTAGTAAACTGCAACATTGTTACCTAAAGTTTAAATGTAGTTAGGCTCCTGGGGTCGAATCGATCCCAAATAAGTTACTCAAGCAGTTTTCTACATCATGAAATGATATCCGGAAGAAATCTGACATACGCTTTGCGTATAAACTACTGCAAGATAAACTCTGCTAGAAGTTACCATACAAGTGTTTTAATTGTTGCACAACCATAGTACTATTCTGCTTTGAAGGATCTGTATTGTCTGTGACAATGCACAGCATATAGACCCCCTGTGGGGCCTTGAGCCCACAAAATTGCCTTGAGCCCACAAAAGAGTACCGTTTTGTTAGCTGAAGGCTAACACCGGGCCTTCAGCCCACAAAAGTGGCTTTAAAGCACAAAAGCCTTCAGCCCACAAAAAAAAAAGTCTTCAGGCCACAAAAGCCTTCAGCTCAAAAAAGCCTTCAGGCCACAAAACAAAGATGCCTTCAGCCCACAAAAACATATATACATACCATATGTACTGGTCTCACAGAGCAATTGGCATTCAGGTCCAACACAAATTGTACATCTTATATCCACCTGCCTTCAACTCACAAAACCTCTCATATCAACTTGCCTTCAGCTCACAAAACCTATACACTAATCTCACATAAGAATCTAGCCTCTAGCACCAACTTGCCTTCAGCCAAGAAAAATTTCATCCTGATCTTATATACCAATCTAGCTTTTCATATCAACTTGCCTTTAGCTCATAAAGCTAATACATAGGATTTGTGAGCTGAAGGCAAGTTGATCTCAACTACAAACCTATGAACTGATCTTACATACTAGTCAGGAGCATTTTCTGGAAAAGAGGCCTTATAAAAAGGGTCAAGGCATTTTGCAGTAGAATTGTTTTTAGAGTTGGATTAGGGTAATTTGGGTGTGCTGAATCCAAATCTGCCGTATAACATTTCATATGTTGATGTTATCTGGCCGAAAAATCAAAAACAAAATGGCTACCATTTTTGGCTGAAAATCTGCAGATATCAGCAGGTGTAGGGTATACTAGCCTAGTGCAAACATGGTATGGTCATGAAATTGAATATACTTACTCCTTAGTGGGTCATCTTTCATATCTGCATCATTTGACATTTGAAAATCCAAGATGGCGGCCATTTTCAAGATGGCTGCCCAAATCACATTTTCAAGCTTGTTTTCTTCATAGAAATGGATGTAGTTGTTCAATTAACTTAATCTTGGTGTCAAATTCTATGTTTTCAGACCTGCTGAAGCTAATCCCAGCACTTATAATGATCTTAGAGCAGTTATAGAGCAGAAAAATATGTATTTTACATCATATCTATAGATTACTTGTGTAGAAAACGAGTCTTCCAATACTCAGCTCCGACTCTTATCCTCAGCCCCACCTCCCCATCTGTCACCATCCTCTACCCTTCCATGAACTGACTATCATCAATGCCTGATTATGCCCACACCTACACCACTACCACCTGTTACTAGAACTATGGGTAATAAGGTATCTTCTTGTATTCAATACAGCAGTAAGAGTTATAGTTGGAAAAGCTATGAAAAGGGTATCATGAGGGCCCACAAATACACTTCAGTCTTTGTGGAATCTACTTATGCACCAATTTATAGAATATCTTGAGGAGAAAAACTGATTCAAAACAGATGACATTGTACTTCTCAGCTTGTTTCTGTAAAACATATGTTGAATTCTGAGATTTTTTTCAAACTTTGTCTTGTGTGTTACCTACATGGAGGCAGTAAGCATCCTTCTCTTCTTCACACAAAATTACTGTAGAGCTCTATGGCTTGATTAAGAAAGACTTTTCACATTGCTGTAGAGCTTTGTCATTGACTGGATTGCTACCAAGCCGAGACAGTAGCTTATTGTTTTGCATGAAGATTGTCAAGGCTGTTCTATTTGAGTGACCTACCAAGGAAGAGGTGGTATCACTATGGTCTACAAGAGTTACAACTGGTGTCTGGCCATCAGCAATCAAGATGAAGTATCTTCTAGCATTTTATAAGACCTTTTATCAGACTTTTTATTAGGGCCACTCCATGCATGAGGGTCAATCAGTCTCTACCAGGGACAAGGGAATAGGGAATAACTCATCTAGAACTTAAGATCTGAGATCTCTCTTCTAGCAACTTAAAATAGGACAAGTCTCTACAGAACATAACAATCTAGCCTTTCTTGAACAAACTGCTCCCATCTTTCTTGACCAAGCTTATCGTAATTAGTTAGTGACCCTTTGGTGTCTTCTGTAGCTTGTGGCAATATTTCTATAATTGACCCCTTTGGTGGTGTCATTATAGGCCATAAAACTCTTCGACCAAAGGGAGGGGTTTCATTAACACTTCACATTACATACACTGGCAGATGGGGCTATAGGGAGTGAAGTCTGGTTTATTTTGAGATATCACTGTAACCCCTGACCACAGTTATAAGACTCTCACAGAGAAGCCAGGCCCTTTGTTGGCCTCACTAGGTCTTCCCACACAAGGTATAGTGTAGAAAGTTTCTGAATTAGTTTTGATTCAGCTTCTGTGTCTTGTCAGTGTCTTGATGTGTCTTCTTGTGTTGGAACTATCCTAAACATCATTGGTGTTGCTGGATATTTCAGGCCTGATTGTTGCATCAAACAAGTAGCTAGGTGCCAAACCTTTGGTAGGACTTGTATGTTATACATCAATTGAAAAACAAATTATATAAGACATATATTCTGGGAAGCCTACATTTATACATGACAAAAAGCATAGCTTTTAAGACATAATGTACCAAAGTACTCCCTTACTTTGATCATCAGGATCAGCTTTTGCTTGGCGGCTTTGCTTAGACATTGAACAATATGTGCAGAACAGATGCCTTTTGATATGTTTGAAGGTTGATCTGCTAACACATACAGTGTTTGTAAATGTTTAAGCTAAAATCCCTATGCTAAGCTTTGGAAGAGGGAACACATCTTGAGAATGTCATGTATTATAGAGCACAAGAAGGCGCAAGTACACTGTTAACAGATACCTCTTGACCAGAGCCTACCAGGGCCTAATTCTAACACATTACTCATGGGAGTGGGTTTGTCACACACATTCATATGATTTATACTTTGCTGTAACTGTCTGTACTAACTTGGTAATAAACATACTTGTTTAAGAAAAAAGAACTCTCTCTGTTGTTTGGGATACAAGAAGATCCCTCTCTACACATAGCTCCACAGACATACCTTGATACTCAGACCAGTGCAAGCAGTGCAGGCTAAAGATGGGTGGATATCAAAATTAGATGGACTTTCAAAGAATTATTTCAATTCAAGTGTATAAGAGCTGTTACAGCCAGAACAGGTTGGATCCTGTGTACATTGGACCATCAAAGGACAACTATCAGAGTGATCAAGGTGATCAGCGATATATGGTCGTCAGTCTGTACGAGGGTAGAGGGTAGTGAGGGACGGGGAGGTGGAGGTAGAGGCTAACTATGATCTTGCTTGTGTCAATGCTGAGTGAGGGTAAGTGTCTGAAGCTGAGTACGGAATTACAAAACATTCATTTTCTACACTCAAGTTAACAATAAACAGGATGTAAAATACACATTTTCCTGTTCAATAACTGCTCTGAGATCATTATAAGTGTGAGAATTAGCTTCCGCAGGTCTGAAAACATAGAATTTGACACCAAGATTAAGTTAATTGAACAACTACATCCATTTCTCTGAAGGAAACAAGCTTGGAAATGTGATTCGGGCAGCCATCTTGAAAATGGCAGCCATCTTGGATTTTCAAATGTCAAATGATGCAGATATGGAAGATGACATACTGGGGAGTAAGCATGTTCAAATTCATGACCATACCATGTTTTGCACTAGGTTTCTATAAGATGTACCTGCTGAAATCTGCAGGTTTTCAGCCAAATATGGTAGCCATTTTGTTTTTGATTTTTCGGCCAGATAACATCAAGATATGAAATGTTATACGGCAGATTTGGATTCAGCACACCCAAATTACCCTAATCCAACTCTAAAAACAATTCTACTGAAAAATGCCTTAACAATTCTGATTTCCTGAAAATGGGTCCTGACTATACCAATCTAGCCTCTCATATCAACCTGCCTTCAGCCCACAAAACCTATATATACTGATCTCATATAAGAATATATCAACTTGCCTTCAGCTCACAAAACCTATATATACTGACCTTCAGCTCACAAAACCTATGTACTGATCTGACATACAAGCCTATGTACTGATCTTACATACTAATCTAGCCTCTCAAATCAACTTGCCTCCAGCTCACAAAACCTATATATTCTGATCTATCATACCTATCAAGCCTTTCATATCAACCTGCCTTCAGCTCACAAAACCTATATTTACTGATCTCACATAAAAATATATCAACTTGCCTTCTGCTCAAAAAACCTATATACTGACCTTCAGCTCACAAAACTTATGTACTGATCTGACATACAAGCCTATGTCCTGATCTTACCTATGAATGTAGCCTCTCATATTAACTTGCCTTCAGCTCACAAAACCTATATACACTGATCTTACAAACGAATCTAGCCTCTCATATCACCTTGCCTTCAGCCCACAAAGGCAATACATAGGATTTGTGAACTGAAGGCAAATTGATCTCAAATACAAGCTTATGTACTGATCTATCATACCAATCTGGCCTCTCATATCAACTTGCCTTCAGCTCACAAAACCTATATATACTGATCTCTCATAAGAACGGATCAACTGGCCTTCAGCTCACAAAACCTATATATACTGATCTCATATACCAATCTAGCTTCTCAATCTCATATCAACTTGCCTTCAGCTCACAAAACCTATATACTGACCTTCAGCTCACAAAACTTATGTACTGATCTGACATACAAGCCTATGTACTGATCTTACGTAAGAATGTAGCCTCTCATATTATCTTGCCTTCAGCCCACAAAACCTATATATTCTGATCTTACATACCAATCAAGCCTCTCATCTCAACATGCCTTCAGCTCACAAAACGTATGTACTGCTCTAACATGAGGATATATCAACTTGCCTTCAGCTCACAAAACCTATATATACTGATCTCACATAAGAATAGATCAACTTGCCTTCAGCTCAAAAACCTATATATACTGATCTCACATAAGGATATATCAACTTGCCTTCATCTCACAAAACCTATATATACTGATCTTACATACCGATCCAGCTTCTCATATCAACTTGCCTTCAGCTCACAAAACGTATGTACTGCTCTCACATAAGGATATATCAACTTGCCTTCAGCTCACAAAACCTATATATTCTGATCTTACATACCAACCTAGCCTCTCATATCAACTTGCCTTCAGCTCACAAAACCTATATACTGACCTTCAGCTCACAAAACTTATGTACTGATCTGACATACAAGCCTATGTACTGATCTTACATACCAATCAAGCCTCTCATCTCAACTTGCCTTCAGCTCACAAAACCATAATATATTATACTGATCTCACATAAGGATATATCAACTTGCCTTCAGCTCACAAAACCTATATAATTGGATTATACTGATCTCACATGAGAAGATATCAACTTGCCTTGAAGTCACAAAACCTATATATATACTGATCTTACATACCAGTGAAACCAGTATAGGTTTTGTTAGCTGAAGGCTAGTTCATATAAAAAGCTAGATTGTTAGGTGAGACAAGCATGTATATATGTTTTTGTGGGCTGAAGGCATCTTTGTTTTGTGGCCTGAAGGCTTTTGTGGGCTGAAGGCTTTTGTGGCCTGAAGACTTTTTTTTTGTGGGCTGAAGGCTTTTGTGCTTTAAAGCCACTTTTGTGGGCTGAAGGCCCGGTGTTAGCCCTCAGCTAACAAAATGGTACCCTTTTGTGGGCTCAAGGCAATTTTGTGAGCTGAAGGCCCCACACCCCCTTCTCCACAGTAAGATAAATCAAAATTATATGGACTGTACAGAAAGCCGGTCTGGGACATAGGGACCTTGCGCAGTAACTTGATGGCATTTTTTGGTGATGTACCAACCTCCCTGATACTTTGACGTCACTGATGTCATAACATAACTCTTGGTGACAATCTTTAAACAGAGATTTAGCCTTGATGATTGTAAATATACTGTGTTTTGTATATGTTTTGAATTTGAAATAAAGTACCATGGCCGCCATTTTGCGTTCCTAGTTAATTTTGCTAGAAAATAGAGATCAATAGATATACCTAATATTATTATTTTCGTTCTGATATAAAGACTGGCAATTTGCTGTTTGTTAACATTATTGTTTATGAAATCTCTAGCAGTTGCATGTTGAATAAGTGAATATATTTTGCAAATTACCCACAAAGTTTGACCGCCCACCTTTAAAAACTGATATTTGGCTGGCATACGGTTTCATAGTTATCAAACTTTACTTCACCATACTGATGCATGATGAAACTGAGGCAAGCCCTTAAAGAATAAAAGGTGGACAGATAGAGCCCTATGTTGTTTACATTTCTAGGTACATAAAAGATGGACCAGAAGGTGCGGATAAATATATGGTGGTCCGAAACTTCTTCTCCTGGCACTGTTGGGACTTTGGCGTCTTCATTGAAGTTAAAACTAACATCATAATTAAAAATTACACAGGTACTTTAAATCTGTCATGAAAAGAATGCTTTTCACTACCACTAAAGAAACCACCCAATTTATTCTATTTCAAGTACACAAAAAACACTTAATAATGGCTTTTAGGAACTTTAGCCAAATGTAAGCAACTTTCGATTTTCAAGTGGAGTTTATAATAGCCTCTATAAGCAGCTCTGTGAACTCGTCCAATCCACGACGATCAGAGCTGCTTGGGACCCCCCATTCAAAAGTGGACTCGATCACAAAGTGAACAGATATTACTGCACACATTTTGTGCTTATTGCATAGAATAAAGTCTTACCAAAGTCGATCACACCAAACCAAATGTGATCGGAACATTTTAGAGGTGTAATTTAGCAAACTATGAGCGAATACTTCACTCCATCGTACCTGAAGGCCATCTTGACATCTATATGACGTGGGTTGCTGCCATGGCAAAGCTGCCTTGGTAACCGTCTCCCACTCAAGTATTTCCAAGGGCAAAACGTAAATCTCTGAACGGCAGCCAGTGAGCGTAGCCCGTGAGAGATTGATACTTAATCTAGGTTTATGAAGGCCATTAATTAATTCAAATCATTATTAATGGTTGCCTAAATCAGATGGTTTCTTGCAGTTAACTAAATTTCTTAGGCAAGAATTCCTACATACCCAGCAATTAAATGTGTTTTGTTATTATTTGAAGCATCCAAAGCATCAAATAATAGTTTTGTATACTGTAATGATCGTAATGCACAGTGGGCTAAAAAAACATTCTTAACTCAATAAAAAAGGGAAAAAGAAGATCTTAGTTAGCTCATAGCCCTGTTCTTTTCTCCTATTTTTTCACTTTTGCAGTATCGTATTTGACTTAATAATCCTACAGTGCGTTTAGAATATATTTTTGATACATTTCTAATGGTTAAACTATTATTCTTACTCAAAAGATTCTGGGAGTTCAAATTGGCCAAAACCAGGGAGGGATGTGTACTGATCAGGGAATGTGCACTATGTAGCTCTAACATAGGAGGTACAATTGTAATGCTGCAATGCATTGCTGTAATACATGTTTCTGTGTGATTCTGCAGACCAGCCTTCAATGAAAGAGTCATGTTCTAAAAATGACGATCACATTTTAGTGGTTTTCATAAATCATCAAAAGATAATGATGGATCGATGTAACTATCTTTCCATGTAACTAACGTTGCAGATGTTTCACTGATGAGCCCTACATCCATGGCGACAGGAACCTGCGTTAAAACAGAAATCACCCCTCTGCCTCTGCTATTTCACCGCTACATCGCACATGTCTACAGTGAAACAGAGGTGAAATGGGGACAGCAGAGGGGTGATACGGTTTTAACGCAGGATTTTGCTGCCATGGATTTTGGGCTATACATTGCTACCTTTTATATCTTTTTTCTCAAGGTGTCAGTAATGGCAACAGCCTCTTCTTAATGGTTCTCCAGCCTGAAGCGACCAGCCATAAGCAAAATATTTGTGCGTGGAATACCAAGAAGATCAGTATCCTAGACAGTCTCCTTTCTGGCCGGGCACCAGACTCGACCTGTTTAACCACAGATGTTGATAAAGGGAAACCATACTTCGATTGGACCAGAAAATTAGGCGAAGGTGCTCAATAGTATAAACATTCATAGCACCAATTTTCCTGATAGAATCATCATGACACTATTATTCTTTAATTTAAGCTCATGCAAGTAAAGAAAACCAGTAGCATGCTAATTACTGTTCATTTATGGTTTTAATAACTCAATTTCTCGAATGTTTAAGCAATTGACGACATGTGTAGTCTTCGCAGCTGCACAAGATCTTAAACAAAATGCAACCTTTAGGCCAACTTAACTAGATAAAATGTTTTTTCTTTACTTCATGTGACATAGAAACCTGAAGGGTCTACTTTTACATCCATTATTTCACCTGTTACATTAGGTTGATCAGCATGTGGCTTAGCCTATTGAAAGCTGTCTTAGTTCTCTTGCAAGACTGCTTAAACATATATTTTGATCTGGATAGGTTTGACCTGAAAACATGTACACTTTCTAGGTAAGTCCTCGAGAAAAGGTCAATAATGTGTGCTGGGGAGTGTGACTCAGAGGGCATGCATGTTGTGCGATGTCATGTAAAAGGGGGGTATATCATAATGAAATTTACACTGTTATGTTAGGGTTGATACCAAACACAATGGGCTCTTCATACATATAACGCTTATAACACCATGCTCAATATTCCCGTCACATTTCTAACATTAAAAAACATTGCAAAGATAGGGGTGTTGACTGCAGAAGGGCAATGAGCCCAAGCTACCTTTTGCCCGTAAGGGTGATTAAATCCAATTAATCCACGTTTAAAAAAAAAGCTACCCTAAATTTCAAAAGTCAAATATTTACTTCAAGACCTAATGAGAATGGGAATAAATCATTTATATATCAATATTATGATATGATGTCATATAAACATTGTATGTAGTAACACATTTTGCCGAAAACTATTTAAAAAAGAGACCGCCTCTGCCGTAGTGCTATTTTGAAAAATAAGACCACATGATAATGAATTATAAAACAGAGATAGGTAGGTGGAATCTTGAAAATAGTGTTCCTCAATTTAAAACTTTTTTTCTGACTACGTCCTTTTAGGTTTAGCCACTATCGTTGAATCATGGACATTGCTTCATCCTTCAAAATTCTGGTATGAACTCTTTTCTTATTTCTATTATTCCAGGAGCTAGACGAGGTCCAGAAAGAGGCTTCATTGGTATTGTCACACAATTTTCTAGCAGACACAATGATGCGGGCGGGGAACATCCGTTTGCAGGGATAATGGCGTATAACACGGTGTGTGGCCTCGTTGAAATAAAAGGCAAGTATTCACATCAGACTATATTTGCCATCTGTAGACCACCGATTTTAAAAACAGTCTTATTGATTCGGAGTTCATCTAGACAATTGCTAGCATTGCGGTTCAATAGTGATTTGTAAATTTCCTGATTCTTTGTAATAGATGTGGTTGAATTTCTTTTTTCAAATAAGAGTATATATTGATAACTTTATATTGAATTTGTTCCTCTGTACTTTATCGATATTTCAGGCACGGTATTTAGTCATTTCAATGACAGATGCGGCCATCTGGATGCTTTTATAGGAATAAATGAGAACAATGAAGACTTGACACATCCGATCCACCTTTCAGATAGCACACGTGGATCTAATGTAGATGATAAAAGCTTAGTATACATGCCAGTTCCCGATGCTGGGTAAGTATTTTTATACCAGGGATTGGCGCTTGGTGTGTTACCTCCCAGCAAATTAGTTCCAGATTGTTTCACCCTGTTTTACCCCTGGAACTGTGTGCTCATTTAATGCATTTTGTGTGACATGTATACCATGTAACAGACTCACACACACTAACACAGTGTTCCATGGAACAGATTCACACAGTTTTGACAGATTTTCAAAAAGCTTATTCACACCAAATGACAAAATATATAACGCCCTAAACCAAAATGTTTAGTCATGTATATTTAGTTTCATTATGAATTACTAAAAGATAGGAAATACTGTAATACTTTTTACAACCAGCAGTATTTGACAGAGATAGTCATAGCACACTATTGGTGTGTGTGTTGCTGGTTTGTACAAACTCATTTGATCAGGTTCCTAGCATTTCAACATAGGGCTGATGAATATATGTACCATTATAATCATCAACATTAGAGTTCACATGAGCAGCAGGATATAGCCAGGCTTTTATGCAAACATGATGACCAGAGGAAAGGTGTCTAGCATCTGGACCTCTTAATGCTGCTTTCATTGAAATGATATGGCATCTATTTATATACATAATAAATGTTAATAGAAGGACAGGTGCATTGTCTGATTCACAATACATTGGGACCCTGTTTAGATATTTATGGCTAAAGAAAATCATTCTCTGTAATCAGGAAAAGGGGTACGATCAACTTTGATTACACCTGGTGTCACACATAACATGTATTTGTGTGATGCAGTGGCACCAAGTTTCCCTTCTGGCACACACTCACACATCGTCAAACATAACCATTATCACTTTGTCAGGTTGGAATAGTGCATGGTTTTGACACCAGGTGTCATCTTTGTTGTTTCTTGTTATTATCATGGGTGAAATGGAATCATTTTCATTGTTTATAACCATATTAACATGTTGTCAATGCAACTTAGACCTAGCTATACACCTCTATTTCTATCAAGTTCCATTAGTGATTGAAAAACACACCATATGATTTGATTAAAGAGGCATTAAGAGGGACAAACCACAGACACCTTTCCTCTGGTAATCTTGTTTGGATAAAGGTCTGACCTTTTGTTACATGTGTTTACAGCTGATAATTAGCATGAATTGTACACAACTTCATCAGGCCTTCACTACCATGGTTTCAAAAAAATGAAAAAAGTGAAACAATATGGTTGGAAACGTTTTTGTGCCATGGTACATGATGCTGTGTGAATATGTGTGAATATGTGTGAATATGTGTGAGTATGTGCCACTTCTTGTCCTATGCGGTATGGTGTCATATTGCGCCAATTAGTTCCATAGAACAACAGTCAGACTAAGTGCATGTTCCACAAACTAAGTTGCTGGGCTTGGTATGGTAATCATCACCCATGGTTATTCAATACTCCAGGGTTGTACTCATGCATCATGCCAACCCTTGGGGAAACTTTGATGCCTAAATGATTAATTAACACATGCTATGTTATCTTCATTATAAGTCAATGACATGCACAAAGAAAAAAAAGTAAAAAAAGAGGTCCTGGCTGCCTATAGGTTGACTCCCTTTTTCTGACTCTCCCATTGGAGTAGTGTGGTTTGCTTAGGTGAGCTCTGTCTTTTCTAGTTAGTACCTGACCCATGCAGGAAAGTCAAGTAATTTCTATGGAATATTCAGAAAATGCAGTTATTCAGGAGGGCTTCCTTCATTCATCATATGGGCCCTTTGCCTGGCCATGCAATAAAAGTGCTTTTCTCATCAAAGATATGACATGAGTGAACTATGGTCACATTGCAGTAATTAAGAGATAAATTATCTGCTATCAAATGTTATAGATATTCATGTCTGCTCTGGTACGCACAGTAATAGGAAACACATTTTCTTTTATGAGTGGGCTCAGGGTCTATCAACCCTGTAGTGTGGGAAATGGTGTTTGAATGCTGCACTGATTATATACTCCCAATTGATTGGATAATGCATTAAAATCTTGAGAAGCCTTTAAAGTGTTGGATACATGAAAATGTGCCAGACACTGTCTAAGGCTGACAAAAAAGCAGCCGGTCCAAACAACATGATATATCCTAGACTATATCTTAGTTTTGATCACTCATGAACAAAAATAATACCATAACTTAGGTCTATGTACAAAGAAAGACGTTTTGCATTAACATTTTGAATAAGATTCCTTAAAATCAGTTTTGTCAACCTCTTGCTTTATGAAAAAAATGAGCTGAGCCTGCGAAATAACAGATTTGCAAGATCACAATGTGTTTGATCAGTCTTCTTCCATGTACAGGAAAGTAGATAAGGATGACTGTGGGGACATGATCTGTGATGGGAAGAAGAAAGCGATAATAAAGGGTAAGATGCACTGTCAGAAGTTAGTGTAGTTGCACAGCTAGATGAAGCTGTGCACATAAAAGGGAGTACTTTTGGTTTCCAATATCGCATACTGTACAGCTACTCTTACCTCCTGTAAAACCCACACACAGAAGGTTTCCGGTTCGAGTCTAACCTTGGCACAATGAGAAAATGGTTTCTCTTTTCATTTTTCTTTAACCCAGTTGAAATGCATTTCCACCTATATTGGCATAGAAATGTTAGTTATTGTCAATATTTGAATATGTACCTATGTATAATTTAGATTTTCTATAGATAAACAACAGTAGTGCCTGGATTGGAACCCACAATCTCCTGTGTGTGGTGTTCTACAGTAGGTGAGTGTAGCTGTACAGTATGTGATACTGGAAACCAAAAATACCTCCTTTATTACTGTACAGCTACAGTATTTACTTCTAACAGTGTGATTTGTTAGTTCATATATCTGGTGATGAGGGTGAACTGACGGTCACTGTCAACAGAAATCTTATTCAACCTTTGAAAGATGGCATTTCAACGAAAAATAATGTATTTGTTTTCATGATGCACCAAGGCAGCCATGGTTAGCTAATTCCCATGGCTGCATTCATGCATCAGGCTGACCCTTTGAGAGTGTATAAGCCCTGTAAGGTTAGCGCTGGAATGCTTCTCACCAAGGCGGCATTTATGCTTAATGACAACTTTGTGCACAAAGACTAATGCATTTTGCTATCACTGAAGGGTCAAACAAATCTAATGATGTTTGTCATTTAAATCTGACTAAATATAAGTGGCACAATATCCACACAATAATTAACATATATGTTCATATAAAAACCGTCTGTAGAACAATATAATCAATAGCACAAAACTTGTGGATTGATCAGAAGATGTATTGTTTTTCCAAAGGCTACTGAGCTGATGAAACCATAGGTTATTTGTTACACCAATATTTCCCGTATTTCTCCTTTTCAAAGATCTTGATAAGACCTTCTTCAAAAGCCAAAGGGCCTGGTGCACCGCTATATCTGACTCAGCATATGAGTGGGGAGGAGACATCCGCTTCATGGTTAACAACAATAGACTACACAAGAAGTTTAGATTCACTGACGAAAACACCCCTGTGCTCACAAATATTCAATATCCAATAAAAGGTAAGACTAGTTTGCATTGTTCTGATATCCTTTCAGCTTTCCTTTTTGAAACCATCCAAATACAATTTAGAGAATATTTCTGAAGGAAAAAGTTCTATGGAAGTATTGTATTAGGAAAGCTACCATTTGCCATAGGCACGTGTTGATGTTTATCGATAAATGTGTAAATAAACTCTAATAGTCAACAGGAAAGGAAAACGTGTAAGCAATGCTGTCAACAGTAGAGATTTGCTCTCAAATGTCAATTCCTATATTTGAATTTGTTGTCAAGTAAAGGTATCTGCGGTCTGTCTGTAATATTCCTTTTATCAAAGCTTCTGACACTTATTCATCTTTAAAGCCTGGGAAATAGAAGAGTCATCGAAAGCGGTATAGGCAGGGGCAGGCAAGGGCATAGCAGCTTAAAGGTACAGATTTTGGTACCGTTCCAGCGGCAGCCGGACTGGAGCCGGGACAGGTACTCAGCCCCATATATGGAGGCGCTGGGGCTTTGAGGAATAGCATGTCACTGCAGGACGTGGCAGGGCAGACATGATATCAGGGTCAGGGCATGGCATGGCAAGGCATGCATAGCAAGGCATAGCACGACAATACTTAGCAAGGCAGGGTTGAGCAGCTTGTAGCAGGGCATGTCAGGCAGGTGCCCTGTGCAGGGTAGGGCAGGGAAATATCACCGTACTGGATTACAGACATTCAAAGTAAAATCGGTTCACTTTACACTGCCTCACCGTTATCACATTTACGATGATGCACTGTAAAATTTTACATCGATTCTCTGTATATTCAACAGAATATTTTTACAGTGCAGACACACATGGACTAACATCTTTGTGGCATATCCAGGCTTATGGCATAGCAGGCGTTGCTTGTAAGCATGGGGAAACAAACCAGGTATTATGCTACATGTAGGAGAAGCCATTTGGCTCCTATAGGTAAGAAGTGTGGAAGGCAGCATGTTTTCTCTTCAGCGCCAAACCATGAGGAGGAGTAAGACTCTGTGGAAGAGCCTAGTGGTAGGACACCCAAGGGCAGGGGTGGCCGGAAACCCAGGGAATAGTGACATCAAAGGTTAAGACTAAACCTATCCCTCCCCAGCCAGACCTTCCCTGTCTCAGTGGGTCTGACCATGAAAGTTTACACTGGCCGGGATCCCTATAAAGTAGACGCAGAGTTTGGTAGGTTTGTCAGGAATGTTAAACAAGTTAATGACAGACTCACCCAAGCTGACAACAGGATGAAGTCTATTGAAAGTCTCGTGAGCCGGGTACTAGAGAAGGGAGACTGGCTGATAGTGAGGCGGAGACAGAGGTCACCAAGGGGGAGTCAGGAGGTGACAACTCTCAGGTGAAGGGCAAGTCTACAGTCAAGACCACAGTCCATGCATCTCAGGCAGGTGGGAGTGGCGCCACAAAGGTAGCCAGGGGGGCTTGGGGGTTGGGCTGCTGTCAAGCGGCAAGGATATCAACTTGGACTCATATAGGTTTTGAGGGATAAAGGCTTTTGAGGGATAAAGGCTTTTGAGGGATAAAGGCTTTTGAGGGATGAAGGCAAATATTTTGAGGGATAAGGGATTTTGAGCATTAACGCCATTTGTGAGGGATAAAGCCCCAAGAGAGCCTTTATCCCTTAAAAGGGTTCCATTTTGAGGGATAAGGGCAATTTGAGGGATAAAGGCCCCATACACCGTTTCCCTAAAAGGCACCTCATGGCTGTGTCTCACGACCTTGGGCCAATGTTTTTGTCTCTGATCAGGTGCCGTCTCTGACCGGGTGCCGTCTCTGACCGGGTGCTGTCTCTGACCGGGTGCCGTCTCTGACCGGACACCATTTGGGAGTTTAGTTATCTTCTACCAACAGCAGGAAGCTAATCATAGTTACATAACAACTGCCATTCTACAAACGTCGAGGATGCTTATTACATTGATTACTAGGTATTAGCATTATGCTTAATTCGGAGACAATCCATGAATCCTATGCAACTTGTATTTCAGGTATTTACCGGAAACTAGATTGTGCCTACAATGAAAACTGGCGGGCATACTTGTGCTGTGAATTGGAGTACTTCCAATTGGTAATAGAGAGCCTTGACGAAGACACTGAAGAAAGGCGTTTGGCACCAGTAACTGTCCATAGTTATGAAAAGAGTGATAGAAGTAAGAATCATGAGGCATTTTGTATAATTTATATGTAAGGGAGTGGTCATTTTTTAACAACAGGGGGGGGTTGATGGATTTGGGGGGGGACCAAAAAAATTTGGACCCCTCTTACACCCCTTTTTAGCGAAAAAGCCCGCGCGTTACTATAGCTCAAAGGGGTCGGCCGCCCTCATTTTCAACCTCCCTAAAGGGGTGTCGACATTAAAGACCGTCCACCCATCTGTCCAAGAAAATGGACAAAAAATCCCTGGATCCGTCCAGTTCTGATGGAAGGATGGGCCGTTTCCATCTCCACCGACATCTGACCATCCAGTCCGTCCATCATAACTAGATGGATGCATCATTTCCCTCTTCCAGCCATCCATCCATCCGCCCACCCTTTTCGTCTATCCGTCCGTCCATCACAGAATGGCAAACACGGACAGAAGGTTTTCTGAAGGTTAAATGGACGAACATACATTTTTAAAAGTCTGTCCAATTTTCCATCAAAGAACAGACATTTTTGGTCAGTCTGTAATGGAAGGAATGCACAGATGGAAGGATGGAACAGGAAAAGGATCCGTTCCACCATTTAATCCTGACGGTCTTTGATGGAGACACCCCTTAAGTATATCTGAGAACTGATCCAGAGTATTTACAAAGACCATACTTCCCTTCCTATTTTATGTTTATTGCCTATCATTTTCCTCAAAATTGACTTTCTTTACCGACTATGGTAAATGGGTTGAGTACAAGTAAACACACATTTATTCTGCCCATTGAGTGTGTATCATAAAACCCTTGGCATGGTTACGGGCATCAGGTAAGATCTAAATGTCCCTTATCTCTGTGTTGTACTTCTTCTTTGGAACATATTTAGGCAGGATTTTGAACTATGTAGAACTGTGTAGGTAAAACATGATCCCCAAGCACTTAATGCTTATCAATGTGATGTAATCATGGTACTATAAAGTGCACATCAAAAATCTATATAATCATCCAAATCACAATTGCTGTTAATTTAATAATGGCACTGCCAATAACTTCTTCAGATGACTTTTTTGGCGCTCTTGACCTCGTAAATGGGCCCCAGGACCATGGCTGGTGTGCAGGATATGGCTGCAACAAACGTGTCTCAAACTTCCACATTGTAGTAGTTGCAGGTAGGACCTACATCTTTTCCTACATAAATAGAGTTATTAGTTACATTGTCACTACTCATGAATAGCGATAAATAGCGATAAATAGACAGCCTACGGCCTCGTGAAATACGGCCTGACATTCAACTCGTGAAATAACCCTTCAAAAGACCTAAACAAGTGTACATTTGTGTTTATTTTTTTACCTTTATCGATTCAAATTAAGTTATTATAGAGGAGGATGGCCTAAATAAGCTGAAATAGCATTTTTCTGCGCAGTTCAAATGTAAACAAACCGCCATTTTGATGACGTCACAGGGCCGTGAAATACGGCCGTGGGTTATTTCACAGGGGAGTGAAATACGGCGCTCCTTGGTTAAGTCAATGAGACAGTCGTATTTGATAAAAAATAAATCATTAATGTTCTTCATTACAATGCTAGCCCCTCTCCTGGAATGCCCCTCCCTCTGGATTATCCCTCTTCCCAACGATAATATCCAACTTGGATGGCTCGCAGACTGGAAATCTCCCCTCCATAATTCATCCCCACTCCCTTAAGTTAATGAAATGATGTCAGAGTTTAAAAGTACCATGTTCCACAGTGTAATGGAGTTCTAGTGATTCTCTCAGAGCTTCAGCCTGGCACAATTTTTCATCATTTACCTCTCTCATTTACATTTCCACATAACTGAAATATAAAGCCTTTTATCCTGTATTATAAGGGCGGAGAATTCCGAGCAAAGAATTCCTTTGTTGGAGAATTCTGGGAGGAGAAAATCCAGGAGGGAGATCACCGGACGCTGTTTATTACTGAATGTTATACATAAACCTTGTCTCTCTAGTCTGCACTGTTTTATAATCTGTACTACCTTTAATTATGTACAATATTGGGCATCACTTCATCACATTTCTTTAAGATGTTCAATCTGCCTCAATATATTGTGAGTTATATTTCAACCAGCTTTAACCTGTGTTAACAAGCCTAATACATTTCTGCTAAATGCCCACTATTAGATACATTTCTTGAAGATTTACATAGAGAATAAAGAAGTTCGTTATAGAGTAAGCCTGACTTTGTTGTCGGATAGGTAATTCTCAAAATCAAAATATTACTTTAACTTTCATCTTTCCTTGTTACAGGAAAGTACTTTGATGTGTATTTCGCGAGCACTTCTCCCCAGAATATACGCCTCCAGATGTTAAACTCAGCGTCTCATCACTGCGTAAGGCTTTCACTGTATAACAGCAAACCGTTTAAGATTGATGTCTATTCCATTAACGCGGACACTAAAAATGAAGAAATTGTAGCGCCAGCACAAGAAGTGCCTGATTTAAGTGGAAACCCTAGTAGTGGTACCAACTACCAAGACACTGCTAGTCACCTCCTCAACATCGTTATATGTGGACCACAAGCTGTCATAGTCAAACAAAGACCCAAGGCCGTGATGATTGCAGAAATACCAAACATGACACCTGAGGAGTTATATGATAAACAAGTAGCAGAAAATCTTGCGGCATTCCTTGAGACTCCAAAAGAAAATATAAAGGTAAGTAAACCTTCTCAATTTAGCACTTTTTCGAGTCTATAAATTAGAGGTTCTAGAGATATCACTGAAGCTAGCAACAGATGGTAAGAATTCAGGTTCTGTAAAGTAAATGATGCGCAGGTAGCTAATTTTTCTATTTGTTAAATAGGCCGTGCAGATTATAAGTGAACCAAATGCCAGGAGGAGGAAGCGCCAGACAGACACTATGGAACTGGCTATAACCATTGAATCCCCCCCGACCACCTTACTAGCTGATGCAGATGCAGCAGCACAGCAGACCCAAGACTCCGGATCAGCCTTGGTGGGTGCCTTCCAGCTAGGAATCCTAGACGATGTGTTAGATATCCCAGGTTAGTTCGTTTTTCAAATTTCAATCTAGCACTGGCCATATAAATTAACAATAAAATAATAAAGTATTTGCATGTGACAGAATTTGGATCAAGTTTATGAAAATATCATGATGATAAAATGCATAGAACAGTAGAGCAACTGTAGTGATATATCAGTCTACATTGTAACAAGTTTCTGCAAAATTTGCAAAGCTTTTTTTTTTGCAAAATTATGTGTTTCATCAATATTCATTTTATGACAAAGTGACGGAGGAGGCATTAGATTAATGAGGGCAAGCGTTGTGGGCATAGATAAGGTGAAATACAAAGACGGGAAAGTGTTTAGGACATCTGCCTTGTGTGACAAGAGATGTTGACATGTCAAAGGTTAAAATAGTGTTAGTGGTAATGGTGGGGCTTTAAAGCATGTGAAACTTGTTTCGTAGTGAGTGGTGCCAAACTGAGACAGCCTCCACCGCCGCCCGGGTCAGACGCCTGGGCCGACTACGCAGCAGATGAGAATGCAGATCAGCCTGTTACCATCCAGGTCCCCCACTCTGCCATCAGCCTCCAGGCACCCAAACCATCACATGAGGGTGCCTATTTCAGCATACACCCCTCTTTCCACCTTCTAGATGCCCAGGTAAGTGATCAAAAGTTGAAGTTTCCGATTTCTAATTAAGTCATTTTGAAAGTTGGTGTTTTATAAATGTATAAGGGTCTTAATATTAGCCTTGTAGACTAAAAGTTGACTAATCTCCTGTCTTGTGTAACATATGTGGTTGCCTGAACCAATTAGAGAATGTCACTGCACATTTATTAGTATGGTATAAATAGAACCTTCCAATGCATATATTTTGTTACACAGAATTCCCCGATTGAGTTACTCGGTACCCTGGCCGTCCCATGGCGCATGAAGGCTGAGCTAGTGCTGGGAGAGGGGAGTGATCCACAAGCAGTTCTCTGGGATAATGAGGTGTCCTTCTACAAGGGGTGGGCTAACTTCACCAAGCTGTCCATCAGTCACAGTGGGAGTGGTTACGGACTGCGCTTCTATGTGTCCTACCCAGCAGAAGCCTCAAGCCGCACAGCCCTACAGTAAGTGAACTGCGTTTTAATACTTTAAATATTTTACAGAAACATTTTTATAAAATTTTTCATCAATTCAATAATTATAATTAGGGTGAATCTTATCTAAAAAAAAAAAGTTTTCACAGTTTTTAGTATCTAATTGTCTTTTATTGTTATCTGGAAGATACCTAATTATCTTTGAAGAGATGGCAATGTTTAAGTCCACTTGATTACTAATCCATTTTAATGGTAGTAAGGCATACAGACAAGCGTTGACATGAACATTACTATCACTATTTAACATATGGAATTAATCATCATACCTAGAAACATGTGCATGTACTTTTTTGAAATATGTTAGATTTGAAAATGATTCATTCAATAAATACACATAGAAAATTCAAAAAGATGCATGAAACCAAAAACAGGTCTCATACCATTGTTTGATACAAATGCATGTTTACAGAGTGTCTGTTAGTGACCTGACAGTGGCAAAGGCAGCCTTTAAGGCTCAGGTCAAGGAGCTGCCAACTGAGATTCTACCAACCACCTCTTTTACCGTGTCTGTGGATGTCCTGGACTCTGTCACGAACATGCTGCCCAGGAATATCTCGTGGAAGGTGAAAACTTTACACTTAAATAAGTTTTACTTTACCCAAACTTAATTACTCAAGTGTGTCAAAAGTCCCAGAGTTAGTCTAAGTCATGCTTTACCTAACTGCTTCAAACTCGTATAGTTCTACATTCATAAAGGAAAACAAGAGTTCACCAACTCAGTTCATGATTGCAGTATTTAAATTAAAGTTATGGCATATGGCAAAATGTTATATCGTTAGCACTGCCATAGCAAGCCAATGCGGGTAGACAAAAGGGCCCCTTGAAAACCAAGGTTTTGTGTTTGCATTGGAAACAATACACTATGGCAGTGCACCTCCAAAAAGTAACGTTTTGCCATAATAAGGAGCAAGAGAGAAATGTTGAATACTGTTATATAACGTTTTTTGTTCACTGGGTGGGGATCTCAAAGCTGTGTTTTAGGTAGACAAGGCATACAAGGTGGTATCTGTTCTGACAGGTTGCAAGTGCCGAATCCCTGTTAACATGTCCCTTGTACATACTGTTGTTGGTCTAGACTAAGGTGACTCTTGTTAAAGAACAACAACCGGACACATCATGATTAGGCTTTGGTCATCATTAAAGCTATTAATTTAATTATCACAATTTCTTGTGATATCTTCTATGAAATCATTCAGTATCTTCATATCCCATAAAGAGTATAAATTGGAATAATATGATAGATCTCTGCTAACGTCTGAACTTAGTTCAGACGATAGAATCTCAGGCACCAGGAGTGCCAAAACTATCTTATATAAAGAAGACTGCACAAGCACACACCGAGGAGGTAACACAACAGCTTAATAGGCCTTTTGGCCTAGAAAGAAAATTCATGACCTAATGAACAAAGTCATAAAATAATGTTCGTCATTTAATATCATGTATCAATGTGAAATGCCGAAATAAATCAATACCAATACCAATTTAGTATAGGTCAACTTTATTTACTAGCGGTCAAGTATTTTCTCTGAGGTAGCCGTCGGTTACATCAGGTATCAGAACATGATTAGAATAATACCAGTGGGGTGTAAATAAACTACAGCATAGCGTATCTAACTCAAAGTGCAGGGAGGTGTGTGCCTCAGCATGTACCAGACCTGACTGCCTTCTCACAGAGATCAGTCCACCTTATATACAGCCTGTGGTAGTCACCTGACTAGTACCAGAAGAGCCACCTAGTGTTAATAATTATGTAATGTGTTACAAAACCCTTAATGATAATTTATCGTCGTTAGCATCGGTAACCTCGGTATACAACCGTATATGATGAAGGACGGTATGTGTAACAAACCCTTGGTGCTCATTAAGGAATGAATAAACATGTTATGAAAAATAATAGAACTGTCTTATGTTCAATCATAACAGCCACATGAAACAGATATACAAATAACATAGCAGTCACAGCTGCCCGTTACAGTACTATACCAGTTGTTCTCATATTTCAGGGACATACATTTACAGCCACCCTCAGTATAGATGGACGTACAGGGTACCCTGGCACCCTGAGCCCCAGCAGTGAGCTACAGAT
The DNA here is from genome assembly GCA_947462335.1 of Harmothoe impar. Lineage (NCBI taxonomy): Eukaryota > Metazoa > Annelida > Polychaeta > Phyllodocida > Polynoidae > Harmothoe > Harmothoe impar. Next base: position 57,916,380 of record OX381717.1, read on the forward strand.
GGGGCTGAGTACAGGGGGCAGCGCCATGACCGGGAACCTGCGCCTCGACTCTGTAGGCAGAGCCATACTCTCTATCTCGGTGGTGAGTCCACTTTTTTTAATGTGATATTAGGCCACTCAACTAAAAATCTCATCAAAAAGGACTGCAAATCATGACAAGGGTGCTTTTTATTCAATTTTTCTTTTTGAATGAGGGGCCAAAATATATAATTAAATGTACTTTCGTGAATGAATTTTTACACTATAGTAGTAAAAGCATTTATTGTTTTACAGGAGTTGGAAAATGTGGGATATTCTTCACTGCATTGCTGACATTATGAGCCTTAACCTGATAACAAATATGGCAATATTTCTCACAATTTACCTCACTTTTTTTATTGAGTATGTAAAACAGTAAATATTTGCACAATGCACGCTGTGATGAGAAACCAGATTTTCTTTTTGAGTGGCCTTAAAGGAGAAAGTAATAAGCAGACATACCAAAACTGCATTTATCCACCATGCCTGTGAAGTCAAGCATATCATCATATACTCACAATATATGCTTATTGGAGGGTGCCTAAATTGCAGATTAGCACTGAACTAGCATTGATCTATTCTAGTATACAACAAATGTTATATATCCACGATAGTGCCAGAGTAATTGATCACATTAGGACTGAATAACTAAATAATTTTAGCAATTAAGAAACAACAGCATTGTTCATCTAGGAGTCTAAGTTCTAAGTTTTGTATTCATATTTATAGAGTGAAATAAATCTGGGCTTGAGCTTGGCGCACTCAATCTATGTAAAAACACATATAGTTCCCACTAAGCAATGTTAGCTGGGTATACTGCTAGTACTAGTAGTGAGTGCTACTGCCATGGGTTTATCCTCCTAGGTTTCTCACCAGTATTTCAGGTTGCATTGGCTTACCTTTTACATCCTATACTGGTACTGCCATGTGTTTCTGGTTCCAGGTTAGCACACCAGAAGGCTTCAACCTGAGAGCCTCGTCCAGCCCTATAGATGTCAACCAGGTCCTGCTCCCCTCCCGGTCAGCTAAGGGCAAGTCTCACGTCATGATGCGCGTCCCAGGCCTGTCGGAACTTAGAGCTGGCCTCCTCCCCTTCTTCCTGGCCGCAGTCCAGAATAGGTTCAGTCCTGTATATAAGGATGTCACCTTCAACAACTTCACAAGGAGTGAGAGTGAGTGTTCATACCATCATCACATTCTGGACCAATTGATTACACTGCACGAACCAATTTGAGCAACTTTAAGCCAAGGTTAATTTTGATTAATGGTTGTCTTTTCGGTAGCATGAAGGAACCTTGTTTTTGTTTTCTCAGATTCAAGTTGTCTTCAAGCTACATAGACCGATTGTGGAACTAAGTAAAGTTACTTATATCTTTCTATCAACTATTTGCAGAACCTATAACACATTCAGTGAAATCTGTAGAGCACTAGAGAATGTATATTTAGGGATACAGTAAGGATGCTAAGCCCTAATTAAGGTAACCAGACCAACGCAGTGCTATATTTTCGATAATTGAGAAAGTAAAATAAGTTGGTGTTTGATTTATTATACTAATTCAGATGAGATGCACTTCACAGTGTTGGGTAGATCACTTGATATTAAGAAAGCGACAGATGCCATTTGGGACACCATCCTTGAAGGCTTCAAGATCTCTTCTGGGGGTAAATCCTATGAAGCAGATGCGTACATGTTGGTGGATGGAGAGGAGCGGGTAGGAGAAAAGGTAAGATTAGTATCTTAATCAAAATTTACAAATCTTTGACTGCTCTGAGTTTTTTCATTACTTTATGTTACATATTTTTTCATTACTTTATATTACATCTTACAACTACTTGCTGCTAATACATTAGAATTCACAGTATTTTTTTATCCTAGGCAGCGTGAATATATTTAGACAGGCAAAGGGATTTTAGGGGGGATGGAACATTTTAGTAATTCTGATCTGGTATATTGTTCTTCATTTCAGAAAACGGAGAGTGGAAACCTTGTAGCCATCATCGCAGGGTCAATTGTCGGGGTCATTCTGATAATAATTGTAGTTGCAGTTCTTGCTTGGTTCTTCCTCAGTAAGTATTCTCTATTTTAACAACAGTTAACTTATGAAGGCTGTATATCAGCTTTATGTGCTACTCGAATAAAGCTAATGACGTCAGAGTGTTTTTTTTATCCGGTAAATTTTGTTCATGTTTTTCTTTAGGAAATTGAAAAAATTACCATGCCGTTGTACAAGTAAATGAACTAATTTTCACCTTTCAATTATTGGCTGTGAACATATTCACAGAATGGTAAGAGTCCTAAATACAAGTTATTTTATTGGATAAGTTTATGAGTGATGTATTATTGCATGACCTACTGGGCGAGGCTGATAATTCACCACTCATAAATAAGTCCAATAAAAAAAAGTATATGGTGTATGACGTTGCGTTGGATACTCACTTCCAATAAAAAAAAGTATTCTGGATAAGTGTGGTGGTAAATTAATTATAGCCTGGTGGTGCTTTGATATTTAATTTGAATGGAGAGTGGATAGGATGAATTCAATCCAGGTCATCTGCTGTTACTATTTTATCACTGGTCATTTATAACACTAATTCACTAGATAAGTCATGTCGTACAGACCATATTGTTTTATGCTGAAGTTGTTTATGTCATTTAACTATACATTCTACACCCTACATGTCCTTTGTCATAATCACAAGAAAGAATCAACTGCATCCCCTGGTTGCAATTGAGATAATGAAATTTGAACTTGAACTTGAACCCCTTTTATCACCAAAATTGACTAGATTGTCTTTCATATTATGCGTTCACAGTACATTCATACAACCCAGCTTTGAAAAATCAAGTTGGTATGTCAGTTTGATGTTTGTTGTTATTTTTACAGAAGCAAAACCTAAGTCAGCTGTTGAACCAACCAAGGCTACTGAGGCAAATGTAGAGAATGCAGAAAAGGGAGCAGTGAGTGACAATGGAAAACCAGACCAAGACAGTGGTAAATCCAAAGAAGCAGATGCAGCTAAAGCTGAAAAAGTAGACAGAGTTGAGGTTGAAGATATTGTGGAGGAGCTATAATACTTCTGTATACCTGCTGAGGCCAAAAAAAAAGAAGGTTTGTTTCAGGTCACCCGACCGACCCTATCAAAAGAGGGCCGACCCTACGTGTTTTTTTATGCAATTTTGAAGAAATTTCCTTATTTTTGCCTTTTTCGGTCAATTTTCGGTTCTTCAGAGAGGCCGGGTATCACTTTCATGTAACCTGAAACAAACCTTTTTTTTTGACCTGACCAAATCGACACACCAATGAGATCCATGAAATCCAACAAAAAATCTGCAATATATTTAAAATATTTTGGCAAAGTTCAGAGTTATATGTTAACCAGGAGCTGTGATAACCCATGTGAACACTTACTGACAGGAAGGATCCATGAAATACAACAGCTTAAATACAGAATCTGTGATATATCTAAAATGTATTACCAAAGTTCAGAGCACTACGTTTTTTAAGAAAAAGTTTAAATTTTATTGTTTACAGTTTGATAATTGGCTGTAGTATCAAACAAATGTAGCAAATCATATATATGATGAACGTTCAGATGTATATTTGTAAGTATTTGTATCAACTTCACAATAATTATGACGATGGCAAGATAGACATTGCTAGCGTACACTACTAAAAGGAAAGACAGTATTTTATTGACATGTTGATAGGAGAATATAACTCAAATATTACCTCATGTATACTTATGGTAGACCCATGCTGAATGATGGAGCATTCATGACTCCCTGAAAAGGCTTGTAGAGGAGATGTGGTATCTTTGTTCAATGCTGATCGATACAAACCTAAAACTGTGTAAAAGGGAGACTCCCCAAAACTAATGGTAATACATTTAAAAGCCCAATGTTTAGTTTGGCAGGGACACAGCAACATGAACAGGCTGTACAGACTGAATGAAAAAGAAAAGTCTAAGCAACGTCAGAAATTACAGGGAAAGCTGAATTGATAGAATTAGACAAAATGACCATGGGAAGAAAGAAATTTTTGAACTAGAATTGTTTCTCATGTTTTGAGACTAACATGCAAATCAATTCACTACACCTAAATGTTCTCATTCTTATTTGAATTCTGCTAGATCTTAAGTGCCTACAGGAGAAAACAGTTCATGTAAATACATTTCCTAGAGATGACATTTTCTAGATATGACATTGATGTTTATCTTAATCATAATATATTTGTACCCCAAAATACGTAGAGTAACAACTGTTTAGTTAAACTATACAAACATGTTATCTGAGAATTTTGTTATGGAAATGGTGTGTTGTAGTTGATAAACTGTCCCCTATGCACTTATGGACCATTTGGTTATGCTGTGAACTTTCAGAATGTTCTAACAATGAGTGTGGCATTCAATATGTGTATAGCAATCCAAAGAACAGTTACAGTGAAGTGGAATCAGGTATTTAATTCAGACAATGTTTTGTGTAATGCATTCCGGCCCATGTAGACAGGGTACATTAATGCAGCCCTGTCAATTAATTCCCTCGTCCTGTATTCATGGATAATGCCTTGTGTTTGATCTACTCCCTTGACACGACGCATGATACATGAAGCAGCTTTGGGAAGTTAACTAGCTTGGTTGCATTCTGCTGCACTTTGTAAAACTGTTAGCCATGCGTTACAACTCTAGAGAGTTCACATGACGTTCATTTTAGAATACCAGTGCAGGCTGAGTACGGGGCCAGAGTGCATTCATACAACCCAGCTTTGAAAAATCAAGTTGGTATGTCAGTATGATGTTTGTTGTTATTTTTACAGGAGCAAAAGTCTGCTGTTGAACCAACTGAGGCTTTTGAGGCACAGTGGCCGTAGTCAGGTCAAGGGTCTGTCGGTGGCATTCATTTTATGTTAGATACACTTAATACGTTAGTTACACACATACATTACGTTAGTTACTTCAACACAGTTTTATAAAGACAAAAGAAAATTCACCCTTTAATCTCATAAAGGCCAACAACCATCGTGTATAGCCTAACAGACGGTCTCGATGTGAAGAAAATTGTGTTCTATTCTTTAAATATTAAAGCCGCATGTAGCCTTTGGAGAGTTCATGGCATGTCCTTAAAAGATCACATGTGTCATCATGATGCACCGATGCGGCCCCTGGCGAGTAACTCAGTAATGCTACATTGGTGCCTCGTGTCAGCCCTCTGGGAGTGTCTTTACCTTGTAGAGTCGGGCATGATGCTTGATTGCAGTGCTACCGAAGTACTTGCTGGGACTGCATCCATGTTTTATTACAACCACGGCATGGCCCATTAATATGGCAACCTTAAAGGATTATCCAAGTCACACCTGACCTATAGCCATGATATAGCCTTCATGTGATCAATGATCTATGTAGAGTGATTTGACCGTATCTACCGTGTTATCAGTGTATTGGTGGACTTCCACATGTCTTATAATAAATAGATTCAATATCAAATAGTTGGCTCGATTAATTATTCCTTTACCATAAGGACACCTCTCCCAAAACCAGAGTTTTTCAGATAAAATTCAAATGGTATATGGGAATGTAATTGATGACATACGCTTTAAGAAACTGAAAGAATTTTGAAGATATTCAAATTAGAAATAGCTATGTATGACAAAATGAACCAGATAGTAAGATACGAAAAAATGACCTTTGTATGCTGATTAGGGAGATATAGCCTAATTAATTCAGCTTAGATATTGCTTAAATCATATTGAAATAAGTTGAATATTATCCAAGTTGAGATTGCTACCCCAATGACTCCAGTTACATACGGTAGGGTACCAATGGTAATGGCTGCAGACTTACATAATGGTGGGGCCCTGGATGAGGGGCTCAATGTCACATGTTACTTACCGTTAAAATACCGTAGTGGCCCGTTTAAGCGCCCCTGCGCTTATAAATTTCAAGTCCCTGTTATCCCCTGCGCTTATACAGGTACCTGCGCTTATATGAATCAATTTAACAAGAGATTTGGGTTTCAGAGGGGTCCTAGACCTGGGCTTAAATGAGACCCCTGCGCTTATACGGGCCATTACGGTAACTGTACTATCACTCTGCATCCTGTCTAGCTTGGCACAAAAAAAAACATGTCACCTGTAAAGTTTGATTTTGAGAAATACTTTTTTATATTTAATTACTTTAATCATGTCACTTAGCCCAATGTTGATGTCATATTTCAAAACCTGCATGTAAAATGTAGGGGTTGAGAGCCATGTGTGTAGTTGGCCCCTGTATCCCTCACACAGAGTCTTCATTGCTCTACTATCGGTCATGCTCTGTTTGATCTATATTCCATGCCCTGGTTGTTGTCCTAGCTAGTAAGCCTGAAATAATTCAGCTGGCAGCACTAATGTATAACCAGTCCTATACAGAGTAATGAGTCATGGCAGCTGATTGGCTGGCTCCTCTAGGAAGAATTTGGGGATGACCCGCTTTGGAAGTCCTTACCATGCTGTTGGAACCACACACTACCGTTTGACTGGACATGCCAGGGCACCTGCTTTATATAGGGCCCCATCGGTCAGCTGTCCTTCTCCTAGCAACCAGCACTAATAAATTTCCTACGCATGCACAAAAGTGTCTGTATGTGGGGGGGGGGGGGGGGAGGGGTGTTCAGTCACCCACACCTGGGCCCTATCACTCACTCATGTCTGTAGTGTTGGTACCAGGTATGAGAACCTAGATGTGCCGCCAGTCGCAGTCGGTAATAGTAAAGACAGAGTGGGTTTATCTCTTTAATGAAACAGGGGATGATAGAGGTGCTAGTTCTATCTTGGTTTTGACACTAGTCTTAACAGGAGTTTAGTGGTTGGTAGAAATGGGCAGGCTTAGATAGTGGTTTTACAAAATGAAAGGTGTCCCCTGTGTCTGGGTCAAAAACTCAATTGAATAGACTTTGCCCCACCCCTTTTACCCCGGAGTGGCTATCTATTTTAAGTTAAACATTAACTTACAGAGGACAATTAGTGCTGTTTGTGACTTAGATATGCTTAAACTGATTTTTTTTACAACAGCAGGTCATAGTGTAGTGGACGAAGTGAACGAATTAGCATAATACTTTGATACTTGATAAAGGTGCCAAATCCTTTTACATATGGTATGAATTAGCTTTCTCTCTACTATCAATGCAATTGGATAAGCGAGGTGGCAGCACTGACGTATAATCAGTCTTACAATAATAAGTCATGTGCCCTGATTGGCTAGAAGGACCTTATTGATTAATATGCAATCAGATGTGGCTAGCTCTTTACTGCATGTGTATAGACTATAACTTTAATAATATGTCATTGTGGTTGTTTAGGAGAACCATTAACTTAGTTTAGCCTGTACTATAGACTATACACTAGTTAGGTCGATCTGATTGGCTAGGTACCTCTCCATAGCCTGGCCTCACTCCCCTGCTGCCACCTGGTTGGATCACACTATGACCCACCCCCCCTCCCCCAACTAGAACCAAAGAGCAGAGAATGCTAAGAGGATCCACTAGCCGATTTCTTCTCTCCGAAAGCCTGTGGCGCCCCCTAATGGATGGAGTGTACAGCCCATGTCGGCCACTCAGACCCTATTTACTTATCTCTTCCTTTCACAGAATATCTTTGGGTGTTTTTTTTACTAAAGATGATGGCAGGAGCATTCCAAAACTTTTGGAATTATGTGAATATTCAAACTATAAGCTGAGTAGTGATACTGTAAACTAAGGATGTTGACTTTAAACAGCGGAACGCTAGTTTTCTATATCTATTTAAATAAGCAAGATATGGCTCTATAAAAATAGGAATGATATATCAAAAAGTGTATTTTGAACAAATATTCAAACTGCAATATTTCAGGATTCCCTTCATCAATTGAGATGGAATTAATACCATGTTGTAGGTTTTTTAAAGGTATTTTCAGTTTTGTTTGTGGAATGGTCATGACGGCTATATTTGATGTGGTTTCCATGGCAACCAATAATTCACAAAATCACTCTTTCTAGGATATCTGTTGCTATGGCAACGGATATTTTGATCAAAATTGCACCAAAAATAAAGGGAAATATTAGTACCATCTTTTTAATCATGGAAAACTCTCTAAAGTAGGTTTTCACCAAAAAAATCATATTATTCTACATTTTTAATGATTTTTACCTGAAAAATCGATTAAATATGGGCCAAAATCGGGTTGATTGTCAAGCCAATCATATAAAGGGAAATACTACCAGAGACAAATGGTTTGGGATCCCCAGAAACCATATACCAAATATTACAAATCCAAAAAATCTAAGCTTTGAAGCAATTTTCAAAAAGATGGCGGGGGCTAAAAATTGGCCAAAAATTGGCCAAAAATTGGCCAAAAATTGGCCAAAAGGCGCGATTGGTAAAGGAAGAGTTATGGATGAAATATCATTTCAGTTGCTGGAAAAAGCTATTTACCTAAATATATTTTTTAATAGGTTTTCTCAATATTCATGTTGAATTTGGAGGATATCAAATCAGGAATAGTACCGCACATGGTTTTAGGAGGGAACAGTGGGCTGTACATTCCAACTACCAGGGGGCATCACAGGTTGTACAGGACTAGAAATCTGCGGTATTAATGGTGCAGCATGGATGCATTAGTTGGTGCAGCATTGGTGCAGTATTGAAACAGTCCAGCATGGATGCAGTACAGATGCAGTGCAGATACAGCATGGATGCAGCCAGGATACTGTATGGTTGCAGCATGGATGCAGCATAGATGCAGCATGATGCAGCAGGCTACAGCATCGAGGCAGTATAATGCAGCATGGATCACCATGTTATACCATGGATGCAGCATGGATACAAAGTGGATGGGGCTAGGATAATAGAGTCAATCAATGATATAAAACATAGGGCACATACAGCATGGATGAAGCCATAATACTGTATGGATACAGCATGGATGCAGCGTGGATGCAGCATGGATGCAGCATGATGCAGCAGGCTACAGCATGGAGACAGTATAATGCAGCATGGGTGCAGCATGATGCAGCATGGATGCAGCATGGATGTAGCATGGATGCAGCATGGATGCAGCATGGATGCAGCATGGATGTAGCATGGATGCACATGGATGAAGCATGGATGCAGCATGGATGCAGCATGGATGTAGCATGGATGCAGCATGGATGCAGCATGGATGCAGCATGGATGCAGCACGGATACAGCATGATGCAGCATGGATGTAGCATCATGATGTAGCATGATGCATCATGATGCAGCATGGGTGCAGCATGGATGTAGCATGATGCGGCATGATGCAGCATGGATGCAGCAAAAATTGACAAATCAAGTTGGCGAGGCAATAAAAAATAAACTGGTAGGGTTAGACATGTATCAAAAAGTGTTCCAAGGAGCCAAGATATATACCTTTAAATAGCATAAACTTGTTTGAACTTATTAAGAACTTTCTGATTTGTCCTTGATCGGCCTCAAACCTGCATGACGCTAGGTGGTGGTGGGGGGGGGAGGCTTGACTATAAAGTGCATGCCTATGGGTAGGGAGTCCCATTGGAAATAAATTGATTATCATAATTATATGGTATTTGAAACGTGGCCCTGGTATAGAATACATATACTAACCAAAAGTTAAAAACAGAATGATAATACATTAAGAAGTAAATGCATGTAAGCCAGTTGAAGTTCCAAAAGTCTCTCCACGTTTATCCCTGCTATATATAATCTGCAAACCTGGGGCACCAGTAGTTAGGCTGCGGTGAGTGCCTGTACATGTTGAAGCATAGGGGGTAATCAGCCAGCGTGCAGTCACTGGGTCTGCTATGTAAAATTCCCTGATATTTAAGTTCCAATGAATAAGTTACTGATTCAAATATACACCTGCTAATTTTACCATAATATAATTTGATTCAGTGTCTTTTAGGGGTCATATTCTTGGATATTACCCTTCAATGCATTAATTGCTTTAAAATAACAATCACTAGGTCTAATTTCCGAAAGAGATGGTAATAATCAGGTAAAATGTTACGCATGCATGCTATTCTAATATGTGTAGGCTATAAATGGGTAAGACATCTTTTCTTTATTTTATTGCTATGTCTCAGTCGTATGCCACATTTTAGCTCTATTTTAACCATAATTTATGGACTAAAAATGATTTTCAAAACAGGTGTTCCATTTAAATGTGCCCTTGAGTGTGTAGAATAATGCCATGCCTTTTATATATTTTGAAAATAATATAAAGAACACATTTTGTCTGTACATTACTTGCATTTCTGCCGCAGTTCTAAACTCCAAACATAAGTACAGGAAAAGTTGGATCGACTGTTGTCCACCTGTCTCAGCCATCTATTGTGCAATGGAATTTTGTGGGCTAACGACCACCAATACTCCCAATTTCCAATGATTTTTTCACCCAGTTTTTCCTCACTATTGAATTGTGAAACACGATAAAATTGGCCTATGACTAAGAGTGTAACATGTCATATGATAACCACCATTCAAAAGCACTGAACAACTTTATTTTATGGAGAAATAGAATTGCTTTGTCGTTTCCTAAACTTTTGTATGATGTTCATGTTAATTGACCCCCTGAGATACCAGTCATTCCTAAAGGTGTTTTGCTTCCACTTGATTCTTGACAGTCTATTCATTATTTCGAAGGAGAAAATAATGGTTGCTTAACTGTTCAAAATTCTGAACTTATAAGAAGGAACATTACAGGTCCCAATTTGCGCTGTTGATTTAGATAAATAGCCATATCATGCTCTGGATTTTAAGAAACTCTTATTGACTGAGGCGCCCTGCCTGGTTCATAAATGCACAGGTTGAGATGCAAAATAAGATGTTTTTGCCACACTTTTTATTGCATACCCTAGCAGGAAATATATTACAGCATCATGTCTAAATTGAATTCTGCAAGTAGAGATCAAAAGACAAAGTATGCAGTTAAAACCAATTTACTATCTTGTAGCAAAATATAGGCACCTAAAATTTTAAAAAGAATTGCAAGTAGAGATCAAGAGACAAAGTATGCCGTCAAAACCAATGTACTTTCTTTGTTACAAGTAGCAAAAGTTGGCACCAAAAATTTTAAAAAGAATTGCAACCAAAAGTCACACTTTTGACCTCCATTGTGATCAATACTAAACCAAAATTGGAGCTTTCCTTCCCCTTGATCCACCTATCCAAACCCCCTGAATGCTGTATGCATTGTTAATGGCAGGTTATGTAATGAACCCTCGGTACACATTAAGGAATGAATAAAACATGTTATGAACAATAATAGAACATTGTTGTATTACATCATAACAACCACATAGAAATAGATATACAAAATATCATAGCAGTCATAGCTGCCTGTTACAGTCCCTTGTTTATGCATAGAAAATAATTTTCTGATGAATTAAAAAAAAAAAGCCCACATCTACATGTAGTTTTTGGGGTAGCTAGCCATACCTAGTTGGCTCCTGTAACCCTCACACAGGCTCCACCGCTCTATAGCGGTGTACTAGGATTGGACTTGTTACCGTGACCATCCTATTCACACAGACTCCAGCATTCGTGTGTAGTAGTATTTCTGCTCTCACAATGCAGCTTGTTCCTGACATTGCATGGTGTTTACAGGCCTGGTCCCTGCCTGAATATCATGAGAAATTATGTTAATTAGACTAACATGGCTGCACATAGGATGCCAACAGAATTATCACCGTTACCTGGTCATGCTCTGTTTGATCCATACTCAATGCCCTGGGTGTTGTCCTAGATAGTAAGGGAGTGGTCATAATTTAGCAACAGGGGGTGGGTTTCTGCAAAAATAATCCTGGATAATTGAGATGATTAACCCTTGAGATAGATCAGTGTTTCTCTTAACCCACTCGTTTGAACTAATGTGCATTTTTTTGCTGAAAAGGGGTGAAATATTTTCCATTCCCCAAGCCATTCTAAAAGAGCTAAAATATTTTGAGCCATCTCCCTTAATCTATCAGGCAACCTGCTTAGGCCTGCTCTAATCGAATGATTACCAATAAGCGTCATCATTCAAAACCAGAGGAGCGGATTGATGTTTCTCCTAGACATGGACGCTGACATCTAGATGGTTCCATAAAGATAAAGGTTCTGATTGGCCACCCTCTGGAGTATGCCAACATCCTTTTGATGTATATTTTGAACAATAGTGACCCACACTCTTTTTTGTTAAAAAAGGTTGACAAATATTACACCCCACAGAGGCAGCATGCCCCCCAGTCATAAATCCACTTATGAACCCTCCTTTGTTTTTACAAAATGGTCACTTCAAATTTTCCAAGGAAAGTAGACAGAACTGTGCTCTTTTAATTGACCATGTGGTGACCAAACTCGGAACCACCTTCTCAGGTTTCACCTGAATCTACCAGGTGGCAGCACAGGGTAGTTCCCAGTTTGTTTCCCCGTTTGTACCCAATGAGTTTTACACTTGTTTCCAAATGTCACTCTGGTACAAAAAGGCACTTGCAAACACAATTTGACCTTGAGCTCGATATTTTCTGAGTTCAGGCAATTCCTGTGGTTAGCTTGGCACCAACAGACAACCTTCAAAGTACTCAGCAATAGATAGTGAAGAATGCTTGGGGTTTGAAAGCGATTGCGTTCAAACAGTGAAATGTTACTAACGAGTGATTTGCACTTTTTAATTTCACCTTGTGTCCAGTATGCATTCACTATGAACGGGTCAATCAAGAGTCAATCGATGATATCAAGCATACGGCCATTGGTGCAGCATGGATGCATTGGTTTGTGCAGCAATGATGCAGTATTGATACAGTACAGCATGGATGCAGTACAGATGCAGTGCTGAAAAAGTGTGGATGGAGCTAGGACACTGGATGGATGCAGCATGGATGCAGCATGGATGCAGCACGGATGGAGCATAATGCAGCCTGGTAGCAGCATGGAGACATTATAATGCAGCAGGGATGCAGTGTGATGCAGCATAATGCAACATGAGATATGCATCATTGTTGCAGCATGATGCACCACCATGATATACCATGGATGCAGCACAGATAAAGCATGGATGCAGCATGGATGCAGCAAGGATGCAGCAAGGATGCAGCAAGGATGTAGCATGGATGCAGCATGGATGAAGCATGGATTCAGCATGAATGCAGCAAGGATGCAGCATTGATGCAGTATGGATACAGCACATATGAAGAAATGATGCAGCATGATTTAGCATGATGTAACATGATGCAGCAAGGATGCGTCCATTGCTTTATGGATGCAGCACAGATGCAGCATAAGTTATTCTAATCAAATCATAAACTTGAGACTTTCAGCTAAGTGAGACCTGTAGTCTCATTACCAGGGGTAGTTGAGACTCCAGTGATAAGAAAGGACCATTCAAATTGTATTTAATGTGTGCCAAACCTAACAAAACCACTGCAACATCTGCCAACTGTGGAATAAATTAGGTCAGAGTAAACTTGTTTCTATTCGTGGCAGGTCTGTGAGGTAGGAACCAGCTGCTTACTGAGATGGGGAGGCTAGTTATGTCACCAAGGAACACTGCCTTTAAGTCCTGCACATGGAATTAAATCATGGATCTATTGGGAGGTAAGTGAATACTTTCAGTAATTCTCAGATCACGGTTTGGTCTTCTCTACAATGCATCATTAAATCCTTCTGTGACTTGGAAAGCTATGTGGTGAACCGCCCTGCCCCCCTCCCCCCCCCCCCCCCCCCGTTGATGATGGATCCATCCCATAATGAGTCTCCACCTGGGGATCAAACTGTGAACCGCCCTCTGTAGCTATCACTTTACACAGAACCAACTCTGTGCGCTGCAGATCAGAGCCTACTGACCGCTACATTGTTAGACACTAAGTTGAAAATGTTACTGTGAGTCACTGAAGACAGTGAAGGCTTCATCAGGGTATGATTGGTACATTTTGGATAGACTTAGAATTTGCTTATGGCTTCGTCATTTTCATACACTTCTCTGCTCGATAATACGATATGATGGACAACTGTCAAGACTATAAACAAAGGACATAATAACATGACATATATATAAATACACAAAACACAAACCTAAAAAAACAAATCTCTCTGGATCTAGCACTAGGTGGTGGTGGGGGGGGGAGGCTTGACTCATAAGTACATGTCTATGAGAGTAGTGATTTATTATCCCTCTTCCAATGGGTAGTAGGTTGGGGCTATGTGGCTGGCTGAGTACGTTGAATCAGTTAAGCTTGTGTGTTAATGCCTGTCTTTATTGATATAGGCGGCTGGGATAAAATACATGGACAGATCCAGTGTTGCAGGGGGCATGCCTCCCTTGTTTTTTGTGTACAATTTCCAGGATTTTTTTCGGCGATATCACACGCCCTCCCTTGCTTTTACAAATGCCTGGAAATCACCCTGAAATAATGTTCACCCCTCATCAACATATTGTTCCTTTTAAGCAAAGAAGTTGAAAAATTGTGAATGTGGGCATTACAATTTAGCTAGCACTATAAGCCAGTAACCTCCATTCGTCTTGATGACCCCTGATAGGGTCATAAATATTTAATCACAATAGTGTCCAAAAAAGCTAAAGGTATTCGCTTATTTTCATGAGTGAATGTATCACCAGCTTTCCTTATATACAATCCCTTTATTTTCAAGGCTCTACTATGTTGGATGCATATTATATTCAATACTATTATTATAAATAATATTCTCACCTCTCCTACCATGAACTATCTATCAGTGTTTAATCACAAGTATGTTCTATAGAAACCAATCTTATATGTTATACAAATATTTCCATCCTTTATACTGGATTCACTAACGCAGACCTGTAACATGCCGTACCAGGTTACCTTAAAAGTATGGTATGATGCCTTCGTGCTCATGTCATTTTGTCGTCATCATGCACTAACAAAGCCCCAGTGAATAACTGGCCAGTGCTGGATCTGGGCATCATGCTGCCTCTTATGGGAGAATCAATCCATTAGTGATGGAATAATAATGGAATAATAATTGAAATATGCTGTAATTCCAGGTGACTGTTTTGACACATGGAATGTATGCGTTATGTTGAACGTAAATGGTAAATATAGATCTGGGTCAGATCAGAAATTCATGCAGAAAGTGGGTTTTTTGCATTCCTACAGCTATAGAGTACAAATAAATGCTCCAATTTTTTAATTTTTTTTTGTTTGTATTAGAAAACACTCTAGGCTTTCAGGAAAAATTAAAATTTTTCATGTGCGGTGATTTTTCTCCGATATATGGGTCCCCAAAGGTGAAAAAAGGGCAAAAATCAAGGTTTTTAGGCCTATACACATGTTTTACCAGGTCCCCATGTCACCCTAGACCTTGTAAACCTTTCTTAAACTACATTTCCCATTAGCTATATACCCCATGTGGATAATCAACCTTAGTTCAATGGGATGGTGACCCTTATTTTTTCTCCTAGGCCCTAGATGTACATCAACTACTAGTCTCGGAGGCATCCGTAACAGTAATGTTTGGGCCTATATCTTCAATAATAATATTCACTACATTTACTAAATAGGTAAAATAGAAAGGGTCCATATGGGTGGTGGCCTGACAAAAAAATTATTTCTATGCATTATGTCCCATATGCTATTTTGGAACTCGCATTACTGTTACGGATGCCTCAACACTAATATGCTTCTATATGTCTTAATAAGGTAGATTGAAGTATTTCTTCCTCCCTGTTTTAACAATTGGGACATATAAGTCAATCGTCAACAGCGGGAGGAGCTCCCGCGGTACTGTGTGTATTGCAAGCGAGTGAATATTGGCTCAGCTTGCGGCGGTTGAGGCATCCGTAACAGTAACCCGATTTTGGCGCGGGAAACTTGCGAGCGTCTCCTCGGCGAACCGGAAGTGACACACATCCGGGTCTTTCTTTTCGGCGTTGTTCTTGTCCATGCGAACACTTGTGGAGGAACTCGCCGATAAATTCGCTGTTTTTCAGCAGAAAAGGTAGGTAAAATGAAGAATTTGTTTCAAAATATGATGTACTTAGTTGCCGGGGGGTGAGGCATCCGCACGATTTGCCACATTTTGCGGGTATTTTAGGTTTAAAACATCGGTAGTTATCGTGCGGACGCCTCACGCCCGCTCGGAGCACTCCAATGGCTATTTGCGTTGCATTTTTTGTGAAGTTTATGAAACGACGCGGGCCCCGAGGCGTCCGTAACAGTAATGGGCCGGCGACGAATATTCCAAATTGATCTTATTTTAAAGGCTCCCCCATGGTCCATGTAGACTGTAATGGATGCTAGACATGTTTATCTGTCCTTGTATGTAGTTTGGTTTGGATGTTTAGAGTTTAGATGACCTTTTTGTTGTTTGAAAAAAAAAAAATGTTGAAAATTTTCCAAAAACTTGCCAGAATTTCTCCTCCCACACATAACAAAGTGTTGTAAGCATGGTGATATGTGGTTTATATCCTACCTGGTACCTCCCCTGATCATTTTAGGCCGTTTGATGCCCTATTGAGTGGGTTTTGTGGGCACTGTGGGCCATTTTAGTAATTTTTGGGTTACTGTTACGGATGCCTCCGACGAAAATGAAAATTGTCCCATAGACTGGCTATTTAATGGAATTGAGTCCTGTAACTTTACAGCATGTTCAAGTACCTTGTTATCTAATATCCTGATGAGGAAATATTTTAGTATTTCTATTTTTTCACTATTTCTTGGAGTATTTTATTAATGTTACGGATGCCTCATTTTTAGTTAATCGTAGAAAAAATATACTTCCCCTGCTCCGATCGGCCCCATATTTTAAGGCAGCATGCCCCTAACATGTACCTATCATGCCAGTAAGTGCTTTTGGCACTAGTTGGAACTTTTTTTTTCAAGTTGTGGGCTCCATCAGTGTTTTTAGCTAAAATTGGCATTAACAAGATCCATGAATGTTAGATTTGCTCAACATCCCCCACATTATGGGAGTACACCAATATGTGTTTACATATAACATTATTTTTGTATTACTGTACATTTATTGGTAATTATGCATTAAGGAAAATGACTAAAATAGGCCTATATTTCCCATATTAATTCATTCTGTGTCTGTTTTTTCAGATGGTACGCCCAAAGTTGCCCCCGGGGCAAGCCAAGACCGGCACCCAGCGCGCGGAAGAGTGTCGGAAGCGGAAAATAGACAACAAAGGGCTCGTCCAGTACAATGAGAACCGGGAGAACGAGGACGAGAGGCGGGTCCGGCAGGACGACTCCAACCTTCGGGTGAGTAGTACTTTTTTAGAACCTCCAATATTTTTAATTTGTGTCATGATATTTCTCTATATCAGTTACTATTACAAATTCTCCTTATTAATTGTACTCTCATTATTATTCTATTGGTTTTATTATTTATGTTGTATTCTCTTTTGTCTTCAAACAGACTGTGGCGTGGCGAGATCGATGCGACCAAGTGGCTGCGGCTGAGCGCGCTGGCCTGCCACCCCCCATCTTCTCGCCCGACCGACGTCTTAAGCTTGGTGGTGCACCAAAGGAGCCGGTAGCGGGGACGAGTGTGGATGATGAGGATGACGTGGAGCCAGCCCCCCCGCAGCCGATGCGTGTGTCCGACTCGCTCTTCAGTGCCGGCAAGGGCAAGGGGAAGGGGAAAGGCAAGAGCACCACTATAAGTATCTTGAGTTCTTAATATAAAATTTCAATTAGCAATAAATGTACTTTACATTTTATCATAACCATTCACTAATGTAGATTACATCCAGATTATATACCATCAATCACCTTATCCTGCATTGTTCATTCTTAGTCCTTAACCTTGTGCTTAACCAAAATGTACCTTTGTGTGTACTTCAGACTGCGCCGTCAACCACCCCAGCCGCCACTACCTCGGCACGTCGGAGGAGGGCTGCCACCGTCACCGCCCCAGCCGTCACCGCCCCAGCCGTCACCGCCCCAGCCGGCACCGCCCCAGCTGTCGTGACCGCTGTCGTGACCGCTGCCGTGACCCCCGCAGCCGTGACCACCGCTGCCGTGACCCCCGCTGCCGTGACCCCCGCTGCCATGACCACCACTGCCGTGACCACCGCTGCCGTGACCACCGCTGCCGTGACCACCGCTGCCGTGACCACCGCTGCCGTGACCACCGCTGCCGTGAACACCGCTGCCGTCACTACCACCGTCACCGTCACCGCCACTGCCCGATGCAGCTATACTGCATCTTCCGTAAGTATCAAATTGTACAAATTTTAAAACCTTACCCCTAAAAATAGTCTAATATACAGTCTGTCTCAAGTTGGTAAAAGTATTTTAAAATATACGGTCTACATATTTACTGTAAGTCTCAACTATGTTAAAGTACACAGTCACATATTTAAAATCCTGTACATCTGGGCTCTTTTGATTGGGGAAATGCTCATTTCACTTAATCTCACATCTTATCTTACCTGGTATGTAGGAGATCACTACATAATTAATGGGTTCCCTGAATAGATATGTGGTGCCTGTGGATACCTAACGGCGACAACTAAGCATGGACCACATATTTAGGAACCTCTTAGATGTGTCAGTGTCTGAATCTCAGCACCCTACTACCACGGTTGTAATCTTTGCCTTGTAAATGTGAGATTAAGATGAAAATCAGTGTACAAATTCAATGTTTCTTAATTAATATGTACATGTACACACACCTCTGCTACTCGTAGCCCTCAAAGATTAATGTATGGCATCATTTATATCTTGCAGCTGGCCACACTCGTGACCACAAGAGTCACTCCTGCCGCCACCACCACCGCTGCTCCTGACCACCCACTGAGCCCCTCCGGCGCCGAGCCCCTCCTGACTCCTGCTGGCCGGCCAGCCAGGCAGTCCGCTACAACCACACCGGCGAGTCCCGTGCGCATCTCGCGGTCGTACCCGGATCTGCTCCTCATGGCCCTCGACCTTGAGTAAGTACACAAAGTGCATTGGTACTAAATTGTAAAACAAAATAGCTTCTCTAAAATATTCTTGTGTAGAATAATCTGTTTCAGAAAGATTTATAAATCCATTGACTATGCTCAGTATCAATCCTTAATTAAATTTCTATTATTAACGCCCGATTTGCAGTGATACGATCAGAAACAACCCAATCAGGCGCGACTCGGACACGGACGAATATGTGTCGTCAAGTGACACATAAAGTAAATATTGTAGAAGAGTCTTGTTTAGTTGCCTGTTTTTTTGCCTGTTTTTTTGCCTGTTTATTTGCCTGTTTATTTGCCTGTTTATTTGCCTGTTTAGTTGCCTGTTTAGTTGCCTGTTTAGTTGCTTGTTCAGTTGCTAGTTTCTGCTAAAATTATATTGTAGTTGCTTGACCGAACCTCCATGATTAGAGGCATCCATAACGTTAACGTTAGCGAGGCATCCATAACGTTAACGTTAGCGAGGCATCCATAACGTTAACGTTAGCGAGGCATCCATAACGTTAACGTTAACGAGGCATCCATAACGTTAACGTTTGCGAGGCATCCATAACGTTAACGTTATCTATACACATATCTATAATTGGTTAATCTTTGCTAGATATTTTTAGCATCATTTTAATATTTTTTCCTTAACCTTTATTTACAGGAGTCCCGTTGGGCGAGGCGGCAAGGCAAAGAAGGTCCGTACACCCGTCAAGCAGGGCCTCTTCCGCAAGGTCCACAAGCAGAAGCAGGTTATCGAGGAGCAGGCAGCAACCATCCTAAAGATGTCTGCCAAGTACATCAGGCAGCAACAAAAGGCCACCTCCCCCAACGTCAACACCACGCGCCGTCGACTCGTAGATAGCGGCCCAACCTGCCCATCCCCCAAGGTGTCAGCAGAGGAGGTCCGGCAACTTCGTGAAGACTCGACCAAGTACCAGATATTCACGGCTGGTGTACGCGAGATGCGGGGTGTCATACGCAGTCGTGTCGCGAGAAAGTTCTCTGCCCGCGACAAGCTAAAGGGAAGCAGGGTGCTCACGCGCTTCTGTGCTGACATCAATGTCGATCCAAGATCCCTCAAGCCCAAAGCACCAGCAAACAACTCGGAAGCAAGTGGGAAGCGCAAGGAGAGAACGCAGCACATCATTGACTTCCTAACCAGGCCTGAGCACTCTTACACTCTACCTGGGAAGAAGGATGTGGTCACTGTGAGGAAGAAGGGCCAGAAGAACGTCAAGATCCAGAAGGTGGTGCTAACCGATCTCCTGTCGGTGCTCCATGATGTCTACAGGAGTGAGTTCCCGGAGAGGAAAGTGGGGCTGACAACCTTTAAAAAGGTCCGGAAGGAGGCTCAGTTCATCAAGTGTGTGCAGTGCAACAACACCCGCATCTGCCTGTGCACCAAACATCAAAATTTCACTCTCCGTCTCCGAGCTGCTCACCTCCCAGGACTACCCGACGCGGTAGTACGTACCAACAAGCTGGAGGAGTTCCAGGAAAGGCTTCGCACCTCCATCACTCAACCCAAGATCACTGTAGAAACTTGGCAGATGGTGGAGGTGGAGATCCAGGAGGTCGACCCCAAGACCGGAAGAAACAAGACCTGCAAGAAGCTCCGGCTGCGCCCTGACACTGCCACCAAGTCAGACTTCATCAAGATGATGTCGGCAGACTTCAAGACGATGCGCGAACACTCGTTCCGTGCCCAAAATCAGCACAAGGTCGTCCGGGAAGTGCGAGAAGGACTGACTGCGGAGGAGTGTACAGTTCAGATGGACTTCTCGGAGAATTGGATGGTGTCGTTCCCCGAGTCCCCCCAGGCGGTCTACTACGCCAAGGATCCGGTCACTCTCCACCCGGCCGTGATCCACTACAAGGATAATGACGGGAACCTCAAACACCATTCACTGGCCCTGTGCACAGACGACCGTAAGCACGACGCCGGGGCCATCCTTGCTTTCATGCTTAGGCTCCGAGAGTTCATCGATGAGCACCTTCCAAACGTCAAGACCATCCACTACTGCTCCGACTCTCCATCTTCGCAGTACAGAAACAAGTTCATCTTCAGCGTCCTGTGCAAACACGAGCAGATCTTCGGCGGGATCCAAGCCACATGGACCTACTACAAAGCAGGCCATGGCAAGGGTCCGTGTGACGGCATCGGGGGTGCTGCAAAGCGAGTCGCAGATCTCCTGGTCAAGTCCAATGTCAAGATCGAGAACGCCCAAGCCTTTGTGGACACTGGAAACGCTCGCGGCGGTGCAGTCCACTACATCCATGTGTCTGTAGAAGAGATCAAGGAGGCCCGCAGTCTTCTACAGAGTCTCGTCTGCGACAAGTCTGTGCCTGGTACGATGAAGGTGCACGCAGCACTTGCTGTCCTACCTGGTGTCTCCATCGCTGTGAGGGACACCTCTTGCTTCGGTCCTTGCTGCTGGGAGGACAACACCTCTCTGCGCCACTGCCCTGGCTGGGTGGAGCACACCCTCTTCAAGCAAACCCGCAGAGCAGCACCAGTCGAGCCAGAGGTTGAGGAGCTCCCAGCAGAGGCCGAGCCAGAGGAGGTCCCAGCTGAGGCCAAGCCAGAGGAGGTCCCAGCTCTGGTCTCAGCGGTGGAGCGCTACACCGTCGGTGAGTTTGTGGCCTGCTTGTACGACTCACAGTGGTACATCGCCGAGGTCACAGACGGAGTCGATGATGAGGGCATGTATAAGGTCAACTTCATGATCCGCGGCAACACCACACTGAACCAGTTCTTGTGGCCAACGCTGAAGGACATGATGCGCGTGCACCCAGACGACATTCTCACCAAGATCTCCGCGCCACGTCCCATCGCAACTCGTGGCAGGCTAGCTTCAAAGTATGCCCTGCCTACTGCAGAACTTAGGGAGATCAACACCCTCTTCCTCACCTCCTAAGCTTACACAATGATGACAACCCGGTTAACACCCATCGACTTGAACTTGGACAGTACACTAGGTACCGTGAGGCATCCGTAACAGTAACGCAGGTGTCTGGGATACACCTCATAGTGCTACTATATCTATGGATATTTGATAATTAATGTCATAGAACAGTGCTATAGGATGTTTAGAATCCATGTATGAAGTTTTAAGGGGATCTGATTAGTTTTGAAGCTTGTGTGACCAAATTAGTAAAGTATCAGTTCGTCGTGAGGCATCCGTAACGGTAACGAGCAGCCGAGTAGGTCTCATGAGATTGCCAGCTATGCACCTATGGGGGCCAGTATAGTCCTCATTATGGTTTTATGTGATTATAAACAGGTGTGCCTTATGCATTAGAGATAAAGAGGTGCCCTGGTGATGTAAAATATTTATGGTAGACTCGTTGCGTGTCGTCAGCACGCCGTAAATTTGTACTTTTTTATTTTCAAATACCCATAGCTAAGTCAAAGGTGATATATTTGATGGTTTAAGGGCTTAGAACAGTGCCACAGAGTGTTTTCTACCCATGTATGAAGTTTAAAGATGATCTGATTAGTTTTGATACATCTATGGCAGCTGTACCAAAGTCCTATGAAATAGCCTATGTCGTGAGGCATCCGTAACGGTAACGAGCCGCCGGGTAGGTCTCACGAGATTGCCAGCTATGCACCTATGGGGGCCAGTATAGTCCTCATTATGGTTTTATGTGATTGTATATATGTTTGCCTAATGCAGTAGATCTACAGAGGTGCCCTTGTGCTGTATATTATTTATTGGCGTCACACCTTGTGGCAGGAACACGAGTAAAAGTGTGACTTTTTTAATTTCCGAACACCATGTACATAGTCAAAGGTGATATTTTTTATGGTAAAATAACATAAAACAGTGCTGTATAGTCCTAAGTATACATGTATTAAGTTTAAAGAGGTTCTGGTGCATTTAAGTTGCCCCTTTGACTGATATATAAAGGCACTGTGAATCTTGAGGCATCCGTAACAGTAATGAATTTTTTACCTGATTTCCCGCGTAATGGTGTCCTGAGATGGCTCGACTTACACATCTGAGGTTAATTGTTTTAGGAAGAGGGTATATTGAAGGTATACTAGAGCTATTTTAATGGTAATCAGAGTAATTTAAGGCAAACTAGAGTAAAGTTGGTAAAGTTGGTTGAATTTTCCCAGATTTGTCGAAGTTTCCGATTATCTCTCAACCCAGAAAAAGAAAAGTTCAAATCTTACGGCTCTGAAATTTCTAAGGGTCAATCCTACATAATATGCCTACTAGAAGGCAAAGTTTGGAATAGCTGGGTACTTCTAAAGAGTATTATTATAATGAAGGGTGAGTTACTGTTACGGATGCCTCAGAAATATGACAGGCTGTGGTTGCTGCTGAATAAAAACTGCACCAGCCGGAATTACAGAGTTCCGCGGCGTTTCCGAGGGGCCAAGATGTTAACCTTTAAGAAAAATAAAGTTGTGTACTTAAACTTAGAATTTTTTATTTTGTCCTATGTTTACCACTTTCTGCATTAATTTCTGATCTGACCCATCTATATACAGCCCTGAGCTCCCACAACATAGATAGTTGGGGATCCAAGCATGCAGAATGTCATTATTTAACTTTGACCTGATATGGCGACCAATACTTGATATGAAGGTTGGTATATGGTTAATTGAGGGTGCTGAATCTCATTATGACATCTATAGACCTGTATCTAGGCGGAAACAAGGTCAAAATTAAGGTCAAAGGTCACTATCTATTATTGAATAGAATCTGCAAGGAATAGGTGTGCAGCTGCAAATGTTTTATGTCAAAGGCCAATTTATCTCACAGAGTCATTCTCAAATATATGCTGCATTACTTGACTGACTGTGGTTGACACTGATTGAGTTCATTTGACAGAGGTTCAAACATGAAAAAATAATATAATTCTTAATTTTCTCCCTCAGGAATGTACAGCAATAGATTATATATACCTGCATATGTTGACAAGGTTATGTAATCTGATCTAATGCTCACATTAGTCAGTGCTAGGAATAGATGGTTAAATCATCTTATTTCTTGCTTTTATCTGAAATTGATATAAAAAAGATAGATTGTTAAAAATCTAAATCAGTAATTCTCAGTGCTTACAAATAACTCAACTCGGACATAGTCTTTGGTATTATTGTGTCAATTGACCTTGAGAGAGTTCAAGGTCAAATAAGGCAACAGGGAAATACTGCTAAAGCAGTGCTATCTAAATAGCCATAATATCACAGAGGAAATAAGGAAACAGAGTATATATCTTAAGATGCTGTTCAAATCTACACTTTACTCATATTCCAAATGTTATTCTGATCTAAGGACATACTGGTGGCAGGAAATGGTATAAATTGAGATCAAATGCTTGGTAATATTGACTGTAGTGGGCATATTCAGGTTGGGAAAATCGTACCTTTAATACCATGCCAGAAAAACGAGAATGGGTTTTCCCCCCCTTGATTCTTGGTCAATATACATGTAATTTTAGGTTCAATCAGACGATACAATTTGCAAATATCTGAAAATTATTTGTCAAAAACGATTAATCTATATGCAGGTAGACAATGATATTTAGCTAGGTATATGTGAGTGGGTTTGTAAAACAGCCTTATATTTCGTGAAATATAGTGATTTAAATGAGAAGATTAAGCCAAAATAAGGTACAATTATATGTGGACTCCCCTCCCCATTTACCCCTCCCTTTCCACCACACCTGTATACAGCATTGAGAGAGAGAGAGAGTCTCCCTTAGAGGCTTGGATCAGTGGCAGCCCTCATCTCTTCCGGCAGCCATTATATCTGGGTCCCAGATTATCCAGGCCTCATATCAACTATTTTACAAGGCATTAAAGCAAAATAGAACCCTTAAACAGGCTCAACAAGCCTAGCTAAAAAAAGGGCATGGACAAACTTTTAACATCATCTGTTTTTCTTTTATTTGTTCTCCCTTCTTCAGTAATGGTGAGTGCTATTAAGACTTCAAAACTAAGACTTATTAAGATTGGATTAAGACACACTCTAAATGTGTGTCCATGCATTTTGGTGAGCTAGGTGCAATCTGCCCTAAACAGTGTTAAATATCCAGATTCTTAGCTTTATAATTGAACTTGACCCAGCTCAAGGTCTTTTAGATGTATGATAACCGGTAGGCCAAAGTGGGGATATCACTATCTTGAATGTGTGATTACTAAAGGATCAATAGTTATTTAGATATTATTGCTTTTGCAGTATGACCTTGTTCCGACATAGATATCATTCAAAAGTAGTAGCAGAAATTAAATCAGCAGCCTCAAATTACCTTAGTCCACAACTCATACCAACTATTGGTGTCCATGTCAGGTCCTACCAAGGATCCTAGTCTGGCTCCCCAACTATAGAGCACCATGTCATGCCTCACCTCCCAGAGCCAGACACCTTCTACATGTATTTTTCATTAACCAGTGGTTGTCGGTCATAGCCGCAATCTAGGCAATCTAGAGATGAAACATGTATAATTCATCAGTAAATGTTATCTGGAGTAACTGTATGTTTTTGATATAATCAGGCCTTGATAATCCAGGAACTTCTCCACCACAGGTATAATAACCCGCTGGGGATGTTCTACCAGCAAGGGAAGATTCTTCCTTACATAAGGCAACTCCCTGGTAGACCATCAGCCCTTATCTTGCCATAGCTAAGGGCCACAGGGAGAAATAAGGACCACTGCCGGTCTGCACCTCCAAGGGCGATTCTACCACTGCTGTATCAAATCCAGGTGGGGTGCTGAAGGAAGGGTAAAGGGGAAGGAGGAAGAATATTTCATGAAAGACAGGAGCCCAGTGTTTGTTTCTGCAATGGATTGACAGCCATTCATTTTCAACTGTCAATATGCTTAGACTGTATGAAAAATCAACCTCTGAACGAATGATATTTTGGTATTTTCTGGTAACATACTACATTATGTACCATGAGGATAGAGCACAAATAGGCACCTTTTGATAGCCATTAGCCTCTTTTTACCTCAAAATAAAAGTTTACATAACGTTATGCCATATTAAGGAACCTTAGAGAAACATATTGTGTAACGATTTGTGTTCACCAGGACATATTCTTGTTTCGATGATGCCAACAAACTTTTTCCAGTTAACATCAGTTTCGATTCTTCAAACCATAGAAATATGAATATAAGTGCCTCCATATTAATCAAAATCTATTCATGTACAACATTATTGTTCATTATACCATGAGAATATATACATATATACAAGATAGATAATTGGACAGATTGGATAGATTCCAGATAGATAGATGTTTTTGCCGGGTAGATATCAACTCCTTATATATATATATATATATATATATATATATATATGTATGTATATATATATTCATACATATATACAGTCAACTCCCTCTATTGCGACCACCCTTGGGACTATCCAAAAGTGGTCGCAATGGCGAGGTGGTCGCACTGGGGGGAGTCAAGCTTATACATGTGTATTATATGGCTGGGTTGAAGAGGAGCAGAATCCCCCCCCCCCCACACGCACTTATACAGTGGTCGGGTGGAGGGGGGGGGGGGGGGGAGCGAGGCCCCCTCACACACCTATACAGTGGTCGGAGTGTAGGAGGGGGGGGGTGGTGAGAGGCCCCCTCATACACATTATTTTAGTGGTCGGGGGGGGGGCTCTAGCCATCCCTCTGATGTGCGACCACTAGCCTTCTGGCCCTCTGATCTCAGACCACTGACCAGGTAATTAAGAGGGAATTTCCCTCTAATGGTCGCATTAGAGGGAGAAGAACGTACTTTGGGACTGGAATTTCAGTGGTCGGAGGGTGGGGTGGTCGCATTAGAGGGGTGGTCGCATTAGAGGGAGAATGATATATTGAAATAAAGGGGAAAATGGTTGGGACATTCCAAATATGGTCGCAATAGCGAGGTGGTCGCAGTAGAGGGGTGGTCGTTAGGAGGGAGTTGACTGTATATACATGTATATATATATATATATATATATATATATATATATATATATATATATATATATATATATATATATATATATATATATATATATATATATATGTTGTATGTATGTATGTATGTATACATGTATATGAGTGTGTACATAGTTATTGCATGTTCCATTTTAGACACAGAAACGGTGAAAACTATCAAAAAAACTTTTACAAGAAAGTTGGACATGAAAACAGCTGGAGACCTGACATGTAGTGCCTGGTATTTTAATGAGTTAGAAGAGCCAAATGTAAGGACCCTGCCCCCTCCAAGTCCGCATACACTACCCCTCCCCTAACAGAGTTAGTTAGTTGGGATGGTAGGGAAAGGTGTGGGGGATCCGAAATAGACTGTCTGGACACGTTGAGGGCAAGAACTAATGTGTATACTATCTGAGATTGACACACTAATTCTCCCCGAAGACCTTTTTTGGCACTGACCCTTTCCTTGGAATAAAACACTTTCTATTGTTGAAAGCATAATTTACAGCATTATATTGTATTATACGAAACGAATGCATCATGCCAACTGTGTCCATAAGATAAAACATAATAAATGTACCGGTATTACGCTTTGGATAGTAAACACGCTATGTATCTTCTACAGAGACTTGTGATAGATTCAGGTTGGATTTCTACTAAACATATGTCCAAAGTAAAGGTTACATAGATTTGAGTAAAGTTTATTTTGGAAGTGTTTGGAGGTAGAAATTTGTTGAATGAAGACTTATAATGTCATGAATTCTGTCCATATTATAGCTGTTGGTTCTCTACTATGTTTTACCATGTAATATATGTGTATATTTTACAGTTATGGTTAAGGCAACATTTTGATCATCAGGTAGAATTTAAAAGAAAATCACCACAAACATATAGATGATCATTAGTCAGGTTAATTAAGCCAAATGAACATTTTTATCCCAGAATTTCAAGGTATACACCACTAGAAAAGTTATAAAATTTGCAATTTAGTGGTGTACGATGCAAACATATATGAAAATACTTTTTTTTCTATTTTTCCAAACAAATTAAAGGAATTTATTGAAATTGCTAAAAAAAACTGCTAGCCACCCCTAATATCGTTATGTCTCACCCAAGGTGGTAATGGGAGGGGTAAAGAAACCCTTCTTTGAGGTCATATAATTATAAGAAGTGCGTCATAGCTGTCATCCACTTAGGTGTAGGTGGCTACAGTTATGAGCACTGTAAGGGCTGGGCAAAAAGTATTGCGGGATAAAGTATTTGCCTTGGTATTTCAGTCTAATTCTATATATATAGGTACACGTACATAATGTTATACACATACACATAGACATACACCTGTGTAATATGCATTCAATTGGAATGTTGGAATGTCATCAGTGAACATTCCAATATTAATACTATATTGAATAGGGGCCAATTGAGGGATAGGGACATGTCAGGCCCCTATCCTACAAACGATCCCTAAGTGTCAAAATCCCTATCCATCAAAGACCTTTGTAGTAATTGTTATGACTCTTTCTCTCCTCTGCAGGCCTCACAATAAGTTGAGGATACCTTCTGGGGTTAATATCTATAGCCTACAGACTAACACCTGGTATCCCTTTGCACACTCTAAAACCTTATGAGGTATATGTTCAACCTAAGAGGTATGTGTGTCCACACAGTAATTTATGATTCTTTTTGTATATTTTTTGAGTTTATAATTGGATTTATTGCACTTAGTGATTTTCAAATACAGTTACATCTTCAAATGAACGAATGAATTCATTGGCATGCAGGATTCATAAAAACATGAAAGAGTGGTGAGGAAAATGTTCCTTACTTAGAACTTTAAAGTTTTAACCAATAACATAGGCTTTAATAGCATTAGATAAGGATTTTATGATGCTGGAAGTTTGAGGAGTAAGAGTTATATTAATTCATGTATATTATTATCATGCCCTCCCCCCTCCATTTAGGCTGTGTCTCCTGACTTTGGGCCAATGTTTTTGTCTCTGACCAGGTGCCTATCTGGCCAGGTGCCCTCTCTGACCATGTGCCGTCTCTGACCAGCTTGGCTTGATAAGGTCAAAATACCAACAGCAGGAGGCTAATTGTAATTATGATTATAATCATAATATAACAACCGCCATGATGTTTTTACAAATCCTTCTATATGTATATATATATATTTATATATATATATATATATATATATGTATATATATATATATATATATATACATATCTCAATCAAAGACGGCACCTGGTCAGAGACGACACATGGTCAGAGACGGCACCCGGCCAGAGACAAAAACATCGGACCAAGGTCGCGAGACACAGCCTTAAGTTGTAGGGGGGCAGCCGGGAGGGTGAGCCGTCTCTGAGACTGCATGGTCACTGGGCATGCTAACTGGGATCTGCTTTCTGATTTTCCATCGAGACCCCCACCTCTATCCTCACTTTCTTTGCAATGCACACTTTCCATCGTTGAAGGCACCATATTACAACTGACCATGTCCATGAGATTAACTTTTGAGTCACAGGAAATATGTAAAAAATGTTATACAATATCTTATAACGTTAAATAACGTTTCTGTAAGGCTCCTACCTATGGCAAAACGTTATGTAAGATAAAAAAACAACGTTATTTTGACAGTAAAATAATGTTTTTTTGTTAGTTGGGATGTCTCCTTCCACATTACTGCGGACGCTACACTATATGTATATATATATACATTTATATTTATATATATTGAAATATATAGGTATCTGATCACATTTTTAAATATGTAATGGATGATGTAAAACTGTTCACATAGAATCATAGATGTCACATGTATGATTTGGACAGTAGAAGTTACACATACTAATAGACATGAATATCTATATAGAAGTGTATAATCAAAAAGTGTGTGTACACATATGTGTCATAGTTAGAGATGGCAACAGACTATTATCATATTTTATACAAATAGTCTTTATTAAATTTTTGCGTTCTGAAATTTGATCAAATGATTCAACCACTGTAACACCACACTCATACACATTTGGCCCTCCCTTTTTTACGTTCCAAGTTCCTGTCAAGAGAAAGGTTAATATTGGCCAACTTGTGACGCAAATAGCTAAAAAGTGCCCGTTGCAGTACACGTGAGTTAACCCTTTAATGGCAGCATAGATTCACCAATGGAGGAGAGGCACTCATTCATGCAGTTATGGTGCATCATGACCATCTTATCATTTAATTTTAATCAATGCATCCTTTTTAATGAGAGCAGAGCTGTGATTAAAGAAATTTAATTATTTCTCCACGCTACTCTTCCTCATCTGGGTTGGTGTAATGGTTGCTAATGGCTGATATGCAGTCTCTGATATACACAATGTGAAACAATAATTTATATATATTGAAAAAGTTGATATACTACCAAAAAAAAAAGTGTGCATACATATGGACATAATATCACACAGGAACTTGTTAAAGAAGTCGGATATATTGAAATGAAGAATTGAATGATTTATTTCATATGCCGAATGACCTTTTCAAGGGCAACCTGTTATACATTAAACTATTAAATGCATATTGACATATATTATCAAGTAATAAGATCTACATTCTACTTTCTACATTCCTCAAATATCACCAGGTGTTTCTAGTTTACCCTCTAGGGATGGCATGATGCGTTAAGGCTCATGTTAATGTGTTGTAATGATGCACTGAGGCCTGGTAAATAACTCAATGGTGATGCATTAGTACATCATGCAACCCCTTATGGATGTTTAAATCTCCTCAGTACTGCATGAGGCAGGAATGCACCAATGCCAAGTTATTGGTGTCATATAGTGAATGTATTATTTCAAGTAAATAGTTATATCATCCAGACTGCCCCCCAGCTCCCATTCCGATGCAGACAATGTTTTCCTTGGACTGTGTCCAATTTACATGTTTCATAGCTCATAGAAACAGATGCTTTTTTATGATGCTTATATAAGTAATGGCTACCATCTACAGGGTAGCGTGACCAGGGCCTGAGACATCTTTACATGTTAACTGGAGTGAGCATAAGTTGTTTTATGTAAGTTGTCAATCAAGATATAGTGGGGGCAGGCAAGGGCCGGTATATAACACCGATGGCCTTGACCTTGCCCCAGGTGTTACTGGAGACAGGTAACCAGGTGTGGGTACATCCATTTAATGTCTAGCGAAAAAAGGAAGCTTTGGAGGTGTGCACAAGTTTCACATGCTATACATGTATTGCTGTGATAGAGGCGTGCACGTTGTAATTAGTCAATTGTAATATCACAATTAAGCTTGCATTGTCTAATTAATCATTGATTCAATTAAAATTGATCATTTGATAGATTGAGTGGTATGCTCAACTGATCTAATGTTTCTGATTTCAAGAGGACTATGTTTGAGATTACTCCGTTCATAACATTAACAAGACCAACTTGAACAAACGTAGCTACCAAAGTACTACAAGATAATCCACAATGAGTTTGATTTTGAATTGATTTATTTCTGAAAGGTACATGTACAACGCTTAATAACAGTGGTGTCAATATGATATCATATGTAGTCTGAGTATGCTTTTTCAAAGATGCGGAAGGAATGATTGGACGTTGGCTAGCACACTTTCCGAGTTCGGTTTGGAGCAAAGTCAGATCCAGCATAGAGCTGGGGTAAAGCATGTAAATGCTGATGCACTTTCCCGACGTCCTATCAGGAAGTGCGAAAACACCAACTGTGATGACTGTGGTCAGCATGAGGCTGTCATAGCCGGAGCAAGGATTCCCTTTGAGATCAAGGGAACTGGGGTTCTGGAGTGGTCCATGGGAACCATCCGGAAGTTCCAGGAAAAGGATCCTAACCTTAGCCGGTTGTTGGTATTGTTACCTAGGAAGATACGGCCCCCGCGGCCTGAGATTTCCCTGGAGAACCGGGAAATGAGAAGGCTAATAGCTCAATGGGCAGAGTTAGAGGTCCAGAGCGGAATCGTCTACCGGTGGAAGATTAATCCATCCGGTAGGAGAGTCCGGCAAGTGGTAATACCTTCCGGCATGAGGAGGGATGTTATGTATTATTGCCATGGACACCTGACCAGTGGACATTTCGGGAAAAAGCGTTCCCTGGAACGTCTGAAAAGGAGATATTACTGGCCAGGGATGAGTAGTGATCTATTAAGATGGATTGCTACTTGCCCGGATTGTTGTAAAAGCAAACCTGGGCCTGGGATGGGTAAAATGCCTTTGTCCCAGGAGTTGTTTGGAGAAAGATTTGCGCGAGTCGCAATAGATATAATCAGTGGGTTTAAAACTACCCCTGAGGGTAATACTTGTATGATGGTCGTCACTGATTATTATACCAAGTATACGAGAGTGTTTCCATTAGCGGATCACAAGGCGTCAACCTGTGCAAAAGCTTTTGTTAAAGGTTGGGTATTGCATCTTGGGGTTCCCCTAATGATGCATAGTGACCAAGGTCGGGAATTTGAATCTGATCTTTGGCAGGAAATGTGTCACCGATTGGCGATTTGTAAGACGAGAACAAATCCCTACCGGCCACAAAGTGATGGAATGGTTGAGAGATTCAATCGTACATTGATTCAGGTGTTAAAATCCCTGGTGAATGATAAAATGGACGACTGGGATGATCAGTGTGATTATGTATGTCATGCATATAATAGCACTGTCCATTCTAGTACCTCCTGTTCCCCGAATCTGTTAGTTTTCGGGGAGGATTTAATAATGCCCGCTGATCTGGTATTTGGGGTGGTAGGAATGAACCCGGAAACCCCCTGCCATGTGATGTTTGTGGAGTCATTAAGAGATCAATTCAAATATGCTTATGAATTGGTCAGAACTGAATTACAGAAGAATGCCACCTGGCAGAAAACCGGCTATGATCTAGGCCTCAGGCCGCGACGGTTCAAAGTTGGTAATCAGGTGGTAAGATTACATGAGCCGTTATCGACTCTGAAACTTGCTAGTAATTGGGACGGGCCCTTTGTGGTTACCCGTATAGTAAGTGACAGTACTGTAGTGATCCGTTCATTACAGGGGAAGATGTATAAATCTAATGTAGCTCGACTAAGAGAATGGAAGGGGAGAGATTTGTCCCTGGACTCGTATGAGTTGGAAGTTGATACTTTGATAGAGGAAAGTGAACAGCCGAAATTAGTGAAGGAACCTCCCCGGAAACGCGGAAGGCCGCGGGAGGAGGTTTCCCGGAAACTAATGGTGCAGAAGCCCGTCATCCCAAAAAGATCCGGGAAGAAGGCGGCTAATAAAGTCTCGCTGGCTGAAGGGAAAAGGACCCGGAAGGGTGTGGTTAAGGCTAAATCCACTCTAGAAAAGGCGTGTCCTAAAACCAGGTCTAATGTTATGCCTAAAAACATAAGACGCAGTCCCCGGTTCCTAGCTAGGGACGGTATAACCTAAGCCGGTACACAACGAGTGTGGTGTCCTGTAATCTCGTTAAATATTTAAATGTTGTAATCAGTTATGTGTGGAAGTAAGTACGGTCGGAATGATCGTGATAGTCCCCCTGTCAAGGATCCCATGGGTGATGGACGGATAATCCGGTGAATGTGCTTTATTATGCCATTCATATATATTTCATTGATACTCTCGACAAGTTGACAGAGCGTAAGGATTAACACGTGGAATGAGGGTACCTGTTTACAACGAACGCGCGGGTGACCTGATTCCAAGGAACTGGGTCACGGGACACGCGGGGTTGCGCATGCGCGGTGGTGCGCCGTATATAAGGCACGCGGCTCGGCGGGAATCGCCAGTTGGGGTTGAGAGGAGGTCCAGAGCAGACGTAAGGGCTCGGACACGACCATTCTTGCAGAGGGGAGGTGGACCCCCTATAATCCATCAAAACACTTTTCTTGAGTGTGACACCATGTCTTCCGAGACAGACCACCAGCTGGTGGACCCTCTTCAAGAGGGCGACTCCGCTAGCGGAGGGAATGTGGTTGATAATCAACCTGACCTCAGGGACCAGGAATCTATGGATTTCCTGGGACAAGGGGAGATAATGGACGTCGACCTTGACTCTCAGTCATCGCTACGTCCAGCAAATGTCGCCGCCAATTACTTGGAAGGTTTAGACATTGAGGCCATCAGCCCAGCTGACAGTCAAGCCGATACCAGCGAAACTGAGTATCAGGACACGGGTACTGTGTACCATGGTGAGCCGCCGGTGGACGTTGAGAAACCCTGCCCGGCAGCGCCCACACTAGCAGGATTCATGTCCAATTATGATGGACGTGAAGTGGAACTGCACGAGGACGTGCTACGTCTCACGGCGGAGGGAGCTCCCCGCCGGATTGACCCGCTTATAAGGCAGGCGATATTGCTCTTCCTATTAGTGGAGGAGCTGGACGAGTTGCCCCCGGACTGGTTTGTGTACTGGGAGGCACTCCAAAAAGGACTACTCGTATGCTACTGCTTACGAAGAGCTGTATTCGACCTGCATATCGCAGATATACAGCGGTTAATGCCTGCACTTCCAATTCTGTCCCTGGATCCGAATTGTGGAGTTGCCGGGATGTTGTTGACAGGCGTCAACAGGTACCTGGCACGTATCGGGAAGCTCCGCGAACCGGAAACCCGGAAGGAGTACGAAATTGCTGCCGCTAGCACGCAGGGAGTAGTTTCGTACATATTGGATGTAGCCACTATAGAGGGTTACATGGATGCTCACACCATCAAACGGGATATTGCCATATCTTGTTTGGTGGATGAGGCGGTTCGGACAGTACGAACCAGATCTTCCAGTGCGGAAGAGAAGGCGCGAATAAAAGCGCTGAAAGCCACACCTAGGGGGCGCGGCAGTAAAGGTGAGAGGGGAGCCTCGAACCGGTCAAGCTCGGCCGACAGCAATCAGTCGGACGAGTTTGTCCAGGAGAGAGGGCGTAAATCTCGCCGGAACGAGAAGGCAAGACTAGCTAACTTGCCAGATTCTGTATTGGCAGAAGGATTACCGGAACAACCTTCCGGGGGACAGCCCGTCATTCCACGGGCTGTGGAAGTTACGGATGAGGCTATGGATACCAACGAAGCCAATACTCCAGCACCCTCTACCACAGGCGTCACCGTCCCCACCCCGGCCCTTGTGGCAGATGTAACCGCCGCAGCTGGTGCTGCTGCCTGCTTTTTATCAGCAGTGGCTAGATCAGCTCATGATCTTGCCGGAAACTTACTACAGTAAGGAGCAGAAGGAAAAGCTTCTTTTTGCAAGCACCCATTGGTATAATCAACGGGAGAGGAATTGGTGCCCGTTTGCCACGTGTGTAAACACCATGGGCACCGATCGAACCGTCTTTGTAACAAAGCCACGGTTCCTGAGACACCTCTGTGAGAATCACATGCACCACTGTGTGGTGTATCACTGTGATATTACAGTAGGTAGGGAGTCACAATTGTGCAACGGGTGTCTAGAACCCCGCAGAGGTGAGCTAATGCGCCACATGAAAGATTGCCATAATATGGGAATCAGTGTAGCCCGCAATCGTGTGAATGCGCTACATGATGCCGTCTGTGACCAGTACAAGTCACTAACAGACGATCAGAAGGCTAAAATCCGGCCGGCAACTCCCTTTTTCTGCGAAGTCGCAGATGGGAAGTTCAAAGCTAGGATAGCCAGAGTGGACGGACGCAACAAGTTCGCCATGAATGATGATGAGTATACGGTGTTATGCACTACCTGTACTTCTCGGAGAGGCGGCGGTAGTTTCCGCCAGCCGGAAACTCGGGGTGGTTCCCGGGGAAAGAGCCGGTCTGCCCGAGACCGCTCTCGGTCTCCTGCGGTCTCTCCCGGACCAAAACGGAGACATGCTGGATCCACTTTGGAGGAACTTGATAATTCCTATTATGGGAATTATCAGGCCCCGGAAGGTCGCGAATACTATCGCGAGTATCCAGACCCACTGTATGCAGACCGGAAAGATCGGAAACGTGATTCCGGTGGACATACGGCGGCTGCTAGCAGCAGCATGGAATACCGTAACAGACGTCTGAGCAGTTCAGACAGTGCCAACAGTCAACCTGACTATGGCGGTGCCCGGCCTAAAGAAAGCCCGGCTACCAGATCAAAGGCTTCCCTGCCTTTGACGTACCATTTGGGGACAACTACAAAACCCACCCCCAGGGACGTCCGGTCTCCCACCACCCCAACCCGGGGAATGGAGAGTTTGACCGTGAAGACTGAGACCAAATCGCTGATCTCAGTGGTGACTCCTCGGGGTATAACTGTCCCGAAGACTGCAGCGGCTGTTAAAGCACCGCGAGTGGATGTAAAACCCATGATTCCTGCCAGCCAGGAACCGGTTGTCATCCAGCCAGTCGCGGGTACCTCCCGCGCGGAAACTACCGGAGGCGTAAAATTAAAATACGTCCCGATAGTCAACTACTTCTCTCGGGAAGAGAAGGCGAGCTGTGAGCGCTTGAACCGAAGTCTGAAGGAGATCCAAACGATGTCCACGGAGAGACAACCGCGCTCCGTTCAGACAGACAAAGGGAAAGAGTTTCTCAACAAGATCTTCCAAGATCACCTGAGCAGCAAGGGCTTAGAGTTCTTTACCCGCGAGAACGACGAGATCAAAGCTAGTCTAGTGGAGCGCTTGAATCGAAGTCTGAAGGAGAAGCTGTAGCGCTATTTCACACACAAGTGCACGTATCGCTACCTAGATATACTGGACAATGTAGTGTCTTCTTACAATCACACTTACCACAAAATGGCGCTCGCTTACGTCAGCTCGGAAAACAGCGAAAAGGTTTTCTACAGACATGATCTCCCCACTAAGAAACAAATCGATGAAATATGGAAAAAAAAAGATGCCGACGTCATCGCTCCTGGTGACAGAGTGAGGATGTTGAGGTCTTAAGGCGCCTTTGACAAAGGGTCAAGGGAAACTGGCACGAGGAAGTGTTGAACGTTGCTAAAACGTTGGGAAGCAGAGGGTTCGAGCTAAAAGAGGGCAACGGTGAGGAGATAAAGGGTGTGTTCTACCCAGAGGAGGTTCAGAAGGTCTACAAGAGTTGTTATGACAACAGTTACCTGATAGACGAGGTGTTGCGTCGCAAGACCGTGGACAGTAAAGAGCTAGCTTTCGTACATTGGTTGGGTTACGAAGACAAGTTCAACGAGTGGATTCCTGTCAAAAAAAATCATGTAGAAAAAAGAAAAAAAAAAAATTAACATCACCCTACCTAGCAACAGCTCTATGGAGTATTACCCTGACCAAACTCACTTCGACTCGCCGCTCCTTCTGACCGAAGCATAAGAAGCGGCTCTGAGTGAGATCATCCTCCCTACAGATTTGATCATAGTTGTGCCTCTGCACACGAAGGGTTCGCTGGCTGAGGCAAAAAGAGTTTTGGAAAGCAGGAAACATCCCAAGAGAAAAGCTCCCGAGGTGGACTGGAACAAAGTGAACGATGTGATCGGTCTGAAGAAGCTGATCTTCAGCGCAAACCCGCTAAGTAAGACGGAGGCAAGATATATCGTGTAAAAGGCGCCAGACACGTCACAAGAGCAGCTAGTGAAACCGGGAAGAAAAAAGTTCAAAAGAGACGTCGACTTGAAACAGACAAATGCCGTATACAAACAGTTCCTGTCCGCGACCAGCAAGAAGGAGGAAATGAGTACTCAGACAAAAAGCATGGTTGAACGGATGGAGAAAAAAATGAACGTGCGCTCCCTTCTGCCAAACATATTCCCGATACCCCCTATTTTCACCGCAAACAATATCCACTTCATCCAGCGCTTGAATCAGCTCATGCTAGATAGACTAGAGGGTGACAGCTTCCTGCTCAACTAGAGGTCCATCTTCTTGTACCACTCGATGACGAGACGCGTCACCATCGACCCGCCGAGACACACTTGTGTCCTCCTCACCGACCACCGGCGTCTACATGATGGACCCCTTTGGGGACGTGTACTCTGTGTACGTATACACCGACATCATTTAGGAGAGATGTGTGGGTGACATGCAAGTCCCTCTGTTACGCTGCGTCGCGGTGGACAGAAGTGGAAAGGGTCGAGGTGGGATGGAAGCTATCAGTTTTCCGCATTTGGATTCTTTCGCCTTGAAATCCAAGAGGTTGGAAGAGGTCGACGTCTACTTAAGAGACAGATCCGGTCGTCCCATACCATTCAGTAAAGGTGAGGTGACCGTGACACTTTATCTGAGACCCGTTGAGCGTTAAAAAAAAATTTAAAAAATTATACGTCAACGCGTTCCGTACTTTCCACCCAAGCCCACCACCGGACAAGGATACAGCGATTACTACAACGCGCAGCTGGGCAACGGCATCAACATGTAGAGCGGGCGCTCTTTCCAGAGCGGTCACGGCTTCGGTGGTGCTCTATAAGGTCTCATGCGCTCGGCTACCCCCCAATTGAAGTCGGAAGGAAAAACGCTCTTCAGCGCTGGCGTGGGTGTGGCTAAAGATGTGATGGAGGGGCAGACTTTCAAGAACAGCGTGAAAGACCAAGGAGTAGGCGCTCTGAAGAGTCTTGCGAGTACGGAGTTTTCTGCAGATGAAAAACCACCACCACACCCAAGAAAAAAGCACACCGTAGCGCTGACTCAGATGACTATCCTAAGTCGTCTGATGTCGGGCTAGAAACAAAAAACTCTTTAGAGGATGGGTGTAACATCAGTTTCACCATCAACAAGTCGCAAGAGTACATGGATCTCAACGAGAATAAGCTTCATCTAGAATGCGAGGTGCTGAAAGGGAGCGGTGGGGCAATAGAGGCTACCAACGTAGTGGCTCCGGTGAACAACTCGCTCTTCAAAGACGTCCAAGTCTCCGTCGGCGCTTTCAAAGTTTCTGGTACCACCGAGACCTACCCTTACCGGGCTTACCTGGAAGGGTTACTCAACTACAACAAAGATGTGAAGGCTGGTATCATGAGCGTCCAGGGGTGGCATCAAGATACACCCGGTCACTTTCACAAGTTAACTGATGAGAAAACCGGGTACACTTCGCGCAGAAAGCTAATCTCCAACGGAAATCAATCTCACTCTCAAACCTGCGGCCCCATCTTTCTATCTCATATGCGCCACTGACTCGGGCTACAAATTCAAGATCTACAAAGCGAAGCTCTACGTGCTGGGAGTGCTGGTAGCGGATTCTGTGGCGGAAACGCACGAAAGAGCTGTCATAGAACACTGGCCCTTCGACTATCCAGTCAACAGAGTGGAGGTGACGACGTACGCCATCCCTGAAGGCAACAGAGATCACACCTACACGCACTCCAACACAGGTCAGCTACCCAAGTCGATGATGATTTGCTTCCTGGATCACGACGCCTTCTACGGTAATTACCTGAAGAACCTGTTCGAGATGCAATATTACGACATCAGCTCGCTTCAAGTGATAGTGAACGATCAGAAGGTGCCGAACAACGCCTACGTCCCCGACTTTAAAAGCAAGGCGGCCGTGAGAGAGTACCTGGCACTAGACACGGAAGTGGGGATGTACGAGGGCGCGCGCTCCTGTGGTATTTCATACAACGATTTCCTGAACGGTTACACCGTGTTCCCGCTCGATTTAGCCCCAGACAGGTTGCACGACGGGTGTCACATCAACCTTATGAGAGCGGGTCAGCTGAGGGTGGAGGTCAGTTTCCGCACGTCGCTAGAGAAGACAACAACGGTGCTACTCTACTTGGTGTACGACAACGTCGTCGAGCT
Organism: Harmothoe impar; assembly: GCA_947462335.1. Taxonomy (NCBI): domain Eukaryota; kingdom Metazoa; phylum Annelida; class Polychaeta; order Phyllodocida; family Polynoidae; genus Harmothoe; species Harmothoe impar. Next base: position 57,955,951 of record OX381717.1, read on the forward strand.
GACTAGAGATCAACATTCCATCACCGACTACCACATGAACTGAAGACACGGCAGCGGCGGCAGCGGCGGCAGCGGCGGCAGCGGCGGCAGCGGCGGCAGCGGCGGTAGCGGCGGCAGCGGCAAGAGCGGCAAGAGCGGCAAGAGCGGCAAGAGCGGCAAGAGCGGCAAGAGCGGCAAGAGCGGCAAGAGCGGCATGAGCGGCAAGAGCGGCAAGAGCGGCAAGAGCGGCAAGAGCGTATGAATACCCATGAATTAAGTAGAGTGTTGAAGGAAAACGTTCACACAAAACATCGTTTCCTAGGTGTTTTCTCTTGTGACACTATTCTGAAGCACCCTATCAAGGACACAGAGCAACACAGATCCTCAACATTTACCAGGTCAGCATTGTGTGGCGTTTTACTTGTCGAGGACCTGTGAAGTGCACTACTTTGATTCCTTTGGCTTACCGCCGCTGAGTGGGGAGTTCTTGTCTTTCCTGAAATGCTCTGCTCCGTTCAAGTGGCAAAGAAAACCGTGTTTAACTCCAAGACACTTCTGCTGACGCCTGTGGACCTCATTGCGTTCATTTCGTAATTGAAGTATGCCAAACAAGAAACCCGCAAAATGCATCATGCGAATGAGCAAAAACCTAAAGCTGAGAGATCGGTCGGTGAGTCAGAGAAAGGGGGTGTTGCGATGGTGGTTGTTTCATGCAGGCAAAGATTCTCTGCCTTTATTGAAATGGTGTTGCATTTATCCAAAGTGATGCAATGTATGTTGGAGAGCAAGTGCGGTGGGTGTGAGACTGACAAGGTGAAGCTTTGCGGTCTGTTGGGTTGCAAATCGAAGAGTAAGAAGAAAAAGACATGAACTGTGTGAAAAAAAAAGTTTTTGATTGAAATGAGAATAAAAGAAATGAAAATGAAATATTGGAACAAGAAGGACAGCAGTTTCCAGGTGCGGAAATAAACAGACGTTTATAACAAAGCACTCACTTTTCTCAACAGGAAACACTCATTGTAAAAGTAACACACAGCTTTCGTCACGTTTCTATATACATAGGAACCAATCAGTATGATAATGATATATACAGCTTCGTCCACACGGTTGGACAGGGTGAAGTTCGTCATCAGCTGGGCCTGCACTGACTACCCTACCGAGTAAACACACAGGTCTTATATTACCACTGGTTATTTGGTCATGTGGCCAGGTGGGAAGGTCGGCCACCCACCTGAGAGTGGCACACAGTAACTCGAAGAGGAGCCCAGTCCTCTCCCGGAAACTGTGTGCACTAGCTTTAGGTAGAGAAGCCGAGTAAACAACAGGTGTTACTCGAAAATACTTTGTATGAGACCAATATGTAATATAGTACCTCTCCACAGTTAATGCTAGAATAATTATGATGTTGGTCTAAGCCTAACTGAATATCTTAGACTTGAATATCATTCTAAATCTCCAATTGAATGTAGTTTCAATCCGAATTCCTAGGAAGTTTAATTTCTCATGAATACCCTTGTAGTAATTGTATTTCAATAGAACCAGTATAGGCTATAGCAAGGAACTTGAAATTTAGATGAAAATACAAGTATGTGCTTGCATGTAAATTAAACATTCATTATGACGTAAGATGGCAAACTATCTCAGGGCATTATGTTATGACATACTGAGTGCAAGAGAAATGTGCCTTTTACCACGGCCAGCACACCAGACCGTGGTAAAAGCAATATTCTTCTTGTCTATCAGATATCGTCCTCAAATTATCCACTACAGGAGAACTTCCAGGCTTACTGTTGTTGTTTCCCCCCCTTATTTTTCATAATCTTCTTTATATATTCGTGTCTACTATGTTTAGTGTATATGACATTTCTATATTACAATTATATAAATGACATGACTTAAATTTTTGGTACAATACCGCCTCTTCTCCCTGTCACCCCACCCCCTCACACATAGCATTCAGCTTGGGAGTAGAAGTACGTTCTAAGGGATGCAGTCTTGTATGTGATGCGAATAATCTTATGGTGGGTTCACTGAGGTATACTGTAACATACTGTACCAGGTTACCCCTCAAGGACCACATGATGCCTCCATGTTCATGTCTTTTAGCCAGCATCATTGGGAAGTAACTCTGCTGCACTGCTTTATTAGTGCATCATATCGACCCTGTAGGATTGTATCAATCCCATCCCATATTAATGCAGCACTGGTAAGTTACTTACCTTGGCTGTATTCATGCCCCCAGCTCCTATGACGCCTTTGTATGGGACTATGAACTGAAAATACTCTGGAACTTGTACCCATAAATTGATCTATACCATTCTGGGCAGTATGTACCTCTCAGCCCATGAACTCCATAACCTCCTGTGCATGTTGGTAACATGTAATGGTTTACACATTTGGGAAGGGAGTATGATGTACATATGACATACATGTACATATGAAGTACATATATACTTTATTTCATGGCGGATACAATGATCACTATGCTTAAGTACTAGAAATCCCGTATCCCATGCCCCCCATGGGATACAATGTTCCTATATCACATGGCCTATGACATCATCATTTGTTCAAATTCTTATGGCCATTTATACGCATATAACATATTTTTAAGGTTAAACCCATGAAATAAAGGCAAAGGCCCATGGTCAGAGAATTTTTGGTATCGTTCCCCCCTCGGTGGGGCTGGGGCGCATCCCACTCAGCCTGCGGCTTCGTGGGATACTGCCCCAGCCCCACCTCGGGGGGAACGATACCAAAATATCCTCTGGCCATGGGCCTTTGTCTATGTACACATGATATACACTTTTGAGAGAGTGTGTATTGGGGAGAAAATGATGTACATATGACGTACACATGATGTATTTATGATGTACACATGATGTATTGGGTCCTACCATTAAAGAACAAGATGTACAGATGACACACAGATGACGTAAAGATGATGTACTTATGATGCATGTGTGATGAACATGATGTACCATGATGTTTTACTATGCACATGATGTACAATGACATACAATGACGCACACACTTCTGGGGAAATTATGATGTAAAAAAGAATGTAAAATGACATAAAAATGGCGTACATATGATGTAAATGGGCAAAGTGTCCTCCTGGGTCTAATAAAAATCTGGGCCTAATAAAATTGGACCTAACAAAGCCTGGCCTGACACCGATGGGCCTTCCATCCGTTATTCGAGATGGGAGAGGGCAGGGAGGGGTAGGTATTTTGTCTCTGCAGATAAAGACCCATCCATCTACTAACACCTCCTACCCAGCTAACAAAAAAACGTTATTTTACGTCAACATTTCATTTAACGTTATGCAATAGTAAGGAGCCTTAGAGAAACGTTATTTAACGTTATATAACGTTATAAAATGTTGTATAACGTTTTTTGTTCACTGGGTAGTCCCCCCTAATATCCACCATTTGGTACCATCATATAGCACTAACAGAGACCAGATGCCTTGTGCCTACTGACATGGATGGCGAGATAGAACACTCGACTGTGTCACTGTAGACACAAAAAGAAATTACTGGACCCTCCAACACCAGCTCCACAGCTGTTGGCAAGGAAGAATGCTACTGCACTCTGAAGTATGAGAGCAACGGTGTGTACATAATATGTAGTATCCTACGGAATAACATGGCACAGGAGGTTATAGAGTACAAGGTGAGAATTGATAATACATGGGCTCGAACTATCAGGAAACTGGTTATCAATCATTTTCACAAACTTTATGTTATGTGTGTCTCTACAATAGACGGTGAAGCCAAAGAAAAGTTTTTTTGAGGGCAACCCTGACCATGCCTATTAAAACAGAGCAGACGTTTTTTCATGCAATTTTTGAGGATTTTTCAGATAATTTTTCATATTATTTCTCATATTTTTTGTTCCAAAAGGGTGGCCGCCAGGCATCATTAGCGTGTTGGATAATTATGATTTTTGCACTTTGGCCAGAATTCTGTATGGGTGCCGCCATTTTTCTTTTAAGAGTCACAACACAATTTAATTTTACTGTTACTACATATATGTGATAGTGATAAGAATAAAATTATCAACCTTTGATAGTGTAGGGGCTAGGGTTATACGGGGTTTATATGGCGGATATGGACAGAGGTCGTATAGGCTTCCGGTCTGCGTGTGCGCGTGCAGGCTGGCTGCCTTTATATAGCCAGCATCCGATAGGACTTGTCTGTCACTCTGGATCCACGCTTGGACAGAGGCCCTGCGATCCTATCGGCTATGAGCCTACTGACCTGCTCCGAACTCTATATGGAGTTTGCACTGATTTAGCTCTGCCTGTCTAGGTTACTGAATTAACCTTTGATTAGCAACCTGTACACTTGATCCGAACTGTGTTGAGTTTGGTTCTTTACTTAATTATATATCAGTATTATAAAGGACAAAGTATCGTTTATTACACTGGTGCAATGACCAGTTCTGGGTGAAAACAGAGGTAAGCCTGTGCCTTAGAATCCCGTCACCTTCCCACTCGGATTTTAAAAGCCCCGAAGTTCTCAGATCACGAACATAACTTCTCTCACAACAACCGCAGGGTGGAGGGAGCCATTCTGGCACACCTTCGGTTTTTATCTTGGCGAAATGGTCTTTGAAGTGATCGTCGCACACCGCTGTTGGAATCCACTTTCGTTTCTCTCTGAAGTACTTTTCTCTCAGGTCGGGTTTTACCAGTTCATCCAGCGTTTCACAGCTGAGAGCCATTTAAAGTCTGTCGGTGTCCATTTGACAAAGAGCATAATCGCGCTGATCGATGAATCTATCCAAAAAGTTGTAGGTGAACTCTAACATTTTCAACTTAGCCTACTGGTACACCATGAACCCTATTTGAATAGGGAGGTTGTTCTTGACCGTTTTTGAGAGCAGTTCGACTTCAAAGAGATCCTAGGTCAACTCGGCCCCCTTTTTGAAGCACCACGAACTGGCCAATAATTCGAACTTTGGACCGTTAGTGTATTTCACAGTGGTGTGTCTTTCTTTCTTGCAAATTGTTTTACTGTACGTGGCATTTCCCATTAACTTGTAACAGTCTGACAGAATTTTCTCGTTTGCGTTCATGTCGCCACGTCTTCGCGCTGCGGTTACTTCGTCTGCGAAACTGGCAAAGGGTTGTCTTGGAAGGTATTCTACTAACAGCTGTACTTGGATGACTATTAAACCTTGATCGAAATACCACTGAAGAAGTGGCGTTCCAAAGAAGTTTTTTCCGTGGTAACTCCCTATCAGACTTCTCTGATGTGTGTTCAACAACTTTTCTCCCTTCGCAAAGTCTGACATGTGAGTTCCTATGTCGGATTTCGAAACGTTTACGTTCTTGAAAACGGGAGTCATCTCTTTAAAGTATTCTCGTGGGTGAGGCGGTGTAGTGATGTCCACCTGAATTAAACCGAACATTTTCCCGTCTTTGACAGCGGAAAGGATGTCGCTCTCGGTCATAGCATTTCGAGACACTTTCAAAGCGTCAACCTTCCAGTGTTGTTCGAATGCCTTAACCTGTGGATCTCGACGTTTCATCTATCTCCATTCACACTCCCACACGATGATCAGCTTGTAACCTAGTGCCTTCAAGTAAGCACTTACTCTAGCCGTTCTGTCCCATCTCTCGTCCATGAGTGAAGCGCACGGATATCGGTGCAGTGGTATGTACTCGTGAGCGTGGAACCAACACCCGTGAAACTGGAAAACTGTATAAGAGAGAATATTCACTGCCATAATTGGCAAGAGGGGGTGCGATTACCCCTCAACTGTTGAATTGGAGCCATAATCAATTTTGCTGTTATAGATAACAAGAGATCCAGAGCTATACACTCGTCCAAGAATTATTTTTCTAGCAGCCCCGGATCATCCCCAAATTAAGGCCCAAAGTCCAAAAACCCAAAATTTCTTCCCTATAGGGTTTCAAGCCTGAAGCGCTTTTCCTGTCCCCAAGGAATGCCCCACAGGTTGGAACCCTATAAAAAACCTGACGCGTTTTCGTCCCCTTAGGCGACGCGGGCTGGTGTTTTGACTAAAGCTTAGTGAGGGTTCGAACCCGGAACATCCGTATTAGAAGCCTGATTTCTACTAGCCCTGAAAACGAGAGTACCGTATCTATATAGGTCACCCATGTTAGCCTTAGTTTAAGAGTGTGCAAAACTGTGTATTATGCATTTATGCAGCATACAGATACGAAGACATACTATAGTGTCAAATTGATCGACATTGTATGTAACTGGACATGTAGAAGGATATTTTTACTTAGTTTTTTAAAAGTGTAGATCTCGGTACCCCTCCAGCAGTAGTCGCAGGAGGTTTGGGTCAGGTACTTAGCCCTATTTATAGGGGCGCTGGGGCTTTGAGATGAACATGTATTGTCATGAAATTCTTGCTCGAGGGGGGAGGTGATTCTCTTAAATTAAAGTTTTAAAAATGTCTTCACTACTAGCACCCTAAGAGGGCCCCCCACCCCTCTTCTCCCCGAGGACCCCACCTGCCCTCCCCTCCCCTCCCCAGAGTGCCCCCCACCCCTCTCCCCAAGGGCCCATTCACCCCACCTACCCCACCTACCCCACCCACCCCACCCCAACCACCACCCTATGCACCCGCCCCTCCCCCAGAGTGCACTGGTCTATGTGCAAATGGTCAGGCCAATCATGGAATACTGTCCATTTGTAATAGACGGAGGACCAGCTTGGGTCAGCGGAAAACTTCAAGTCCTACAAAACACCGGCCTACGGATCTGCTCCAATATCGAGGAAGCGAGGGACGCAGATATAGATGCCCTCCATGAAGAGTATAAGCTGGAAAAGCTGGAGACAAGACGTAACCGGCAACTGCTACAGTTGATGTACAAGCGCAGTAGGTCAATGAGCAACCTAGTAGCACCAACCCGAGCGCTCCGAGGTAACAACAAACTGAAGTTAAAGACTGCACGACCCGTTAAAGACATCTACAAGAAAAGCCCCGCTTACCGGGGGATGAATTTCTGAGATAGGTGTCGTCACACAAGACATCACCAAGAGAACAAGGCAAAGTTCACCTCGTCACTGACGGATGGAGAACTAGCCCCACTACTGAGGGACAAGGGGATACCCTGATAAACCCCGACACACACACTAAACTGATCTTTAAATGACAACTCATGATCGATCTGGGACTGTGAGATTCCATACTAGCTCGCAATGACTCTGAGCCATATTATTCATTATTAATTTACTTGTCATATTTTTTATATAAAATGGCGATGCGGGAAGAACTCTCCTAAAATTGAGATGTTTTTTGCCATAATAAAACAATTGAACTAAAAAAAAACACTCAAACCCCCTTTCCATGGACTTCTTTATCATATAGTTAATAGTTATCATATCACCCTTTTCTGGTTTCTCTAACAGAGGAAGTCAGTGCCATGCCAGTGCAAACATTGATGGTGTTAGCCCATGTTTATGGCAATATTTTATAAATGAGACGTTTTTAAAAGTCTCATGATGAAATATATATTATATGTATGAGCATAATTGGGTATCATTTTTTGGTGAAAATTTCTCACTCTCCTAGGCCTAATGTCTGACGTCCCCTTAGTGGTACCAGGTACCGGGGAGGCCATGCATCAAGCCCTCTCTTATTGAAATGAGTGACTTTCCACAAATTTTTTTTTAGCAACAGGGTCGCCCACACCTGTCCTCAGCTGCCGGTCCCCTTGGACGGCACCCACATGTATGAGCATAATTGATGTGAAAATAAATGCTCATGATGTTATCAAACCGATCTGAAAATTGCTTACAAAATGCTTAAAAATCTAAAAGGTTCAATATACATAACCTGTTCTTATACCTTGCATTCCCAGTGACCCTCTACTTATCGGCCTGGATTGAATCATCTTGTGGTGCCACCTGTGGGAAATCCAAAAAGACGATCACAAGGGTTTGTCAGCAGGCACTGTCTGGGGTGGACTCCTGCTCTCGCAGCGGAGACAAGCAAGTGCAAACTGTGGAGTGCGATCTCGACCCCTGCCCAGGTATGTTCCTCCAGTGTCTCTCAGGTATTAACTTGGGCACCACCAATCCCATTGAATGTTCCGCCCTGCTTGCTAGTCTCATGATGAAATATAATATATATAATAATTATGTATGAGCATAATTGATGTGAAATATAAGCTTATGATGTTATCAAAGCAATCTGAAAATTGCTTACATATTGCTTAAAAATCTAAAAGGTTCAATATACATAACTTGTTCTTATACCTTGCATTCCCAGTGACCCTCTACTTATCGGCCTGGATTGAATCATCTTGTGGTGCCACCTGTGGGAAATCCAAAAAGACGATCACAAGGGTTTGTCAGCAGGCACTGTCTGGGGTGGACTCCTGCTCTCGCAGCGGAGACAAGCAAGTGCAAACTGTGGAGTGCGATCTCGACCCCTGCCCAGGTATGTTCCTCCAGTGTCTCTCAGGTATTAACTTGGGCACCACCAATCCCATTGAATGTTCCGCCCTGCTTGCTAGTCTCATGATGAAATATAATATATATAATAATTATGTATGAGCATAATTGATGTGAAATATAAGCTTATGATGTTATCAAAGCAATCTGAAAATTGCTTACATATTGCTTAAAAATCTAAAAGGTTCAATATACATAACTTGTTCTGATACCTTGCATTCCCAGTCCCCCTCTACTTATCTGCCTGGAGTGAATCATCTCCTTGTGGTGCCACCTGTGGGAGATCCACAAAGACGCTCACAAGGGTTTGTCAGCCGGCACTGTCTGGGGTGGACTCCTGCTCTCGCAGCGGAGACATGCAAATGCAAACTGTGGAGTGCGATCTCGACCCCTGCCCAGGTATGTTCTTCCAGTGTCTCTCAGGTATTAACTTGGGCACCACCAATCCCATTGAATGTTCCACCCTGCTTGCTAGTCTCATGATGAAATATAATATATATAATAATTTTGTATGAGCATAATTGATGTGAAATAAAAGCTTATGATGTTATCAAAGCAATCTGAAAATTGCTTACATAATGCTTAAAAATCTAAAAGGTTCAATATACATAACTGATTATTATCATGTTCATCTTAACTAGAAAGGATGATGGTAAGACAGGTGCCAGTAATACCCACAACTGTAGAAATCTGTTGGTATTACTGGCACCCCCGCCATCTTGGGGGCATTGAGACCAGGTTTAAAATTGATTGTTCTAGCAGACAGAGGACATAAATTGGCCATGGAATTCTGCTTACGGTTTACGAAAACTCATAGAGATGAAGCTGCGTATCTAGATCCAATTCCTCTTACATCTTGGTAAAACCTATAACTGCACCAATCTTGACCTTAATGACTCAACGATCATAATTTTAAAGAGAATTATCCCAATCACAAAGTTTTATTTCCAAATTTTGTGTCTTTTAGGGTAAGGGGATAGGTCTCCAAAATATCTTGAATTATCATCTGCTAGATTGAGCCAAATTGCCTAGCAAGCAATACACACAACACTGCCAGGGTGCCAGTAAAACCCCCCCTGCCAGTAATACCCCACGGTACTCTAGGTGTGTCAGCCCACAACTTACTACCCCGCTCCAACATGGTGCTTTGCTATGTTGAACACTACCACCCACAGCCATTACAAGTAGAACTAATGGCAAAATAGGGTACAGTATACTCAATGTTATCCTACTAAATAGTGGGCTATTTATGGAAGTTCAAACAACCAAATATTTTGAATGTGTCGTGGTTCGGGATCTCAGAAAAGAAAACAAGGTCGTCAGTTTCCAAGTGCGAAGAAGAACAGAGTTTATTCAATGTATCCCTGTACAATGAGTCTCATCTAAAGGAAGAGACGGAGCAATGCTGCTGGTTTCAATTGTGTGATTGGGTAGGGTAACGCTGGGAGTCAGCCTCGCCTGCACTGACTGGCAACTATGCGAGGAGGGGAGGCTTATATACCCCTTTTGGTCGTGAAACCTACATGGTCACGTGGTGGGCTGGCTCCCGCCGGAAACGTGGTACGCAGTACCCGAGAGAGGACAGTCGCCCCCTCCAGGATACCACCCACACTAAGGCCAGGCGGGACCAACCCGAACTTACCCTCCTCGGTCACGTGGATGGAAATGATTACAGTAGTTAACCCCTACACTACCCCCCCTAGACAACACTAGGTGTGGTAAAAACCTGAGTAGAAGACTCATAATAAAAAAATATATATAGTTTTGACAACCAGAAGTAGTTTGTCTATACACTATACATAGGTAGACCAACGGATTTTTCCGGGAAATTATCAGATGTCATCTTGTCTGGCACAGTATAATCAGGGAATCAAGTAGAATTCAGAACCACAAAAATCATGTACCTATCATTGATAGATTATTTTCTATGATTTTCTGAAAATAAAATGTTGTCCGAATGTACCTGTCTCTCTCTGCCACTGCACCCCTACTGCAGTGTACCACTGCTGTGGCTATATGGGGGCGTATTAGCTGCATCTGCCGTATTGTATTCTGTAGGGAAATTGCTCTCATTTAGAGAATATTTCCTTTATTAAGTAGCTGTTTTCAGAATTAGATTCTATGGGACTCTCACTCAGAACATTATTTCAATTTCCCATGAAGATATCAAATTCCCTATGAAAATGATAAAGAAACGGCTTTACAGGGATAGTTTGCATGCTCCAGGAGAGGCCCTGTCGCCAATTTTAGCCAGCATCTTTTTACAGCAAACTCAAAGAATAGTACTAACAAATATGTATTCTACCTAGTTCTGGGGGTTTTGGGGGGGGGGGGGGTTTAGGGGGTACTTGCCTATATAGCTTGCTTGTAAACATGATGTAGCTCAATTGTAGATGGTTTTATATAGTTATTACTGTGACAGAGATAAAAATAAGATACCTTTAAAATCTGCTCTTCCAAGAGAGCCCATATGTATAAGATCCCATAAACACAAATGAAATTCTACATGAATCACCCCCTTTTCCAGGAAGGTAGCACCCAGTGCATGGCCGAGAGAAAACGTTCCAATCTACTTATGGGACTGCCATTGTATTTATTTTACCAATTTATTTCTTATTCTATGTAAATAGGAAACCTAAAATTGATACAGGATGTAAAGGTTATGTGTCTTTCCCTTACACCTGATACTTCATATGGCATGGTACATCTCTATGTGACAGCAAAAACATTCATTTCATAGTAGGTGTTTAGCACTGTGACACATACAGGCCCAGGATCCCGGGCTCTGATTGACGTACCTACTATACATAAAAGGGTTTTACTACAAATAGTGATATGTTGCATATGATAAACAATATGTGATTGGAAATAAGGCATTACGCTGTCAAAGCTACCTTTTGATATGACCTTACATTTAGTAAACCCGAAGTAGTTACTAACAGTTTGTAAGTGACTTCCAATATATGAAAAAACATAATTATATAGTCCTCATAAGGACCTTTTTAGGTCGGCTAGTGTACCCTATTCAAAAAGAATCTTTACCAGTCCTTAAAAGGACTAACAAGCCTAAAAAAATAAGGAATACATCATGACAACTTCTCTTCGCACCAGAATCAAAATTTTCTTCACCTCCCTTTTCCATAACAAAATATATCTAGTGTTATTAAATATATATAGTATTATTTACATCCACCCGAAGTGGTCAACATTTGAACACAGTTATGGTTTATACAGATCTTGCATATATCATAAACTATCGTTGTGTGTCAGCACCATAAATATATATTAAAAATATAGACGGGAATGACTTTTGATAACTATTCTGGAACTATAGCGGCGTGCTACAGAACCTTGCATAAATATTATGTCGACTAACGTCGGGCTAGGTGCTCTCCTCTTCATCTTGGACGACTGAGTGAGGTGCTCTCCTCTTCATCTTGGACGACTGAGTGAGGTGCTCTCCTCTTCTGGTCTACTAGCCCAGGCGATATGTGAAATAATCGTGCAAATGGTCCTAGAAGCGTGAAATCAGACACGCTTGAAGAACACATGTATAAGATGAATTTCAGCCATGGCACCCATTTTCATCTGGCATCATTGCAAAGTACACATTATCTTTACCAAAGCCAAATCTTTATTAGAGCAATGCCATGCATCACAGCATTTCACAAGAATGGTAATTATTTGCGGTTAAGTCTTCATAATATCACATAATGTTAGAAAAAAATGGCTGCTATGGCTATAATAATGGGATTGCTGGGTGACTCCAACTCTGTGATTCATTATATGGACATGGACTTTGATAAATCTATCACTGACTGGCCTAATTGTCACCATATCATACTTCTTTATAGGTCTGATGACGGTCATGAGCATGTGGGTATGTTTTGGGAGATGGGAGAACAAAATTGCTGCCAATGCTGTAATAAGGGGCATTCTCCGGGGCTGCAATTCTGAGGCTTATCATACTGACACAGACTTTGACCATGACATGAGCCATAGAACAACTTTTCTACATAATTTGCTTACTTCTTGGGTAACTTGATGGTAAAACAAAATGGCTGCCATGGCTGTAACAATTCTTTTTTCATATGCACATAGACTTTAAGCATGACATGACTGTTTATCTGAATACCCTTTTGTATGTCAGATTAAGTATTTGTATATTGGTATGTTTTTGGGGATGTGAATACAAAATGGCTAGCATGGTCATAATAATGGCTTAACATTGACTTAAAGGTGCACATGACTATTTGTGACTATAATACACCTTGATGTGGGATTACTGTAGGAAGTATTGGACTTTCTGGGTGGGTCTAACTCTGAGATGCATCACATTGACATGAACTTTAAGCATGATATGCTTGACTGAAGTATTTATCTCAATTTTATACCTCTTTGAATGTCCGATAACAACCACAGTGCGTACATCCTGGCCGTGAGCACTGGCTCGCCTGGTCGCAGAATCACTCTTTCAGATGTCCCTGCTGGCCTTGGCGGTGGCCTTCTCCTCGGTATTGGTCAAGCTTTTGTTGACAATCTTGGCGATTTCCTCAACTGTCTCTACAATAGCTTCGTGACGGCTGAGATTTCTCTCGAACATGATGGTTTTCATCCGATTATAGTCTATCTGGTAGCCCTCATACGATAGGTTTAACTCCAGCAGGGCCATATATAGCTCTACCGACTTAGGCTCCAGGAGTTTCGTCGGGTTGAACCTTCGGTAGCAGGCTACGGCCAGGGATGTGGCCCTGAAAGCACCACATTCCGGGTCATCAGAGATGGCTGTGAGCCGGGGGACACAACCCCCAACGTCAGCCATCTCGGCATCAAACAGCCCCTTTCGGAGTGCCTGACACACCCGAAGGCCCTGTTGAAGCTTGCCCCAGGTGTTGAACGCAGTGCCGGCGAAGATTCAAAATCCAATGAACCAAAAAGACCCTTGTGCGCAGAGGTCACGCGCATCCACGCGCCTCACTTGCCCTCCCCAAGACTGCCCTGACTAGGTCAGACATTGACCCAGTTCTTTTCCCGCGCCGTGGGGAGGCAAGGAGTTCCAATTATAGGCAGGTGCTCTGGTAGTAGCCTAACCTTTCGCTACCAGCAGCTCTGCTGGAGTATTAGTGAGGTATTTATGGAAAGCATGCCCGCAAACCCACTGGTACCCTGCTGGGGGGTTTACACGCTTCTCATCCGGTTAACCGTACCTATTCCAACATACATCTGGTGACAATACAAAACAATTGGGAAAAGGAAAATGACTTATAATCTCCCCTCCGGAAATCCATGGGAAAGCCTAGGTTTGCTTACAGCCAGCGAGACTTTCTTCTTCTGCACCTTTTGATCACCGACCCCAAGCTTCCTGGGACGTCCCGGGCCTTGTTTTTGGGTCACCTGATCCATTTTCCTGCTTTCTACCTTCTGGAGTAGCTTGTCTACTCCTAACCCATACGTTTCTGTGGTGAGATCCCTCCGAAGAAGCCTCGCCACGTTGGATTTATAGATCCGACCAATTAAGGATCTAATTATGACAGTACAGTCCCTCACAACTCTGGTCACTACAAATGGACCATCCCAGTTGCTTGCTAATTTTAAATTGGATAGAGGTTTGTGTAGTCTCACTACCTGGTCCTGTAAGTCTATGGTACAGAACCATTCATTCCCTCCTAGTGAGTCAATGGTCTCACCTATCCTCGGGAGAGGATATGAATTCTTCTTAGTCTTCCCATTCAGCTTCCTGTAGTCGATACAGAGCCGTATGGTCCCATCTTTCTTTGTGACCATACAGACTGGACTACTCCAGGGGCTAGAACTGGGTATAATAATATGATCTTTAATCATCTTATTGATCTCCGGCTCAGCTACCTCTTTCTTCTTCAGGGGCAGCCGACGGTAAGAAAACTTAAAGGGGGAGCTGTCCCCCACATCGATTCCATGCAGGACGTTATCTGTTCATCCTAATAGTTTTCCAGGGAAGGCCAAGGGCCTTTGGCAATGTTTTAACATTACCCAACAGCCCTTCTGTTCCTCCGGATTCAATTCCGAAGCGTCCTGAATTAATTTCTTTAACTCTTCCTCGATAAAGTCTGTATCCGCCTGATCCTCAGAAGGCAACCCTAAAATGCTGCTGGTGACCGCCTCTGCGAGTACAACCTTGCCTACTTTAGCGCCTTTCTGTAGATATACCATATGAACACCAGGATTGGATATGGGGATGAGGGTCCAGTGGGCATTTCCCACCAACATATCAGCCGACTCCAATCCAAAGGACTGAAGATAAGCTACGTCGGGTTCCATGACCCCGGCTCTTCCTCTGAGTTTAGAGGAAGCGCTGATCAACACATCGCATGTTGTTCCTGGTGGAATTTTCACCATCTGAGCTACACTTGCTACACTACTGATAACTCTCAGCACACATAGTGCCTTGATATCATAGGGGCATTGTATGGACAATTCACCTGTCTTCGGGTTCATCATAATTCCAAACAGGTTGGCAAAGTCCATCCCTATGATACCATCATCCTCGATCTCAGCGATTGTTGGGGAGAATACAAACTCCTTCCCCATCAATGAGATACATAGGAGAGTACGACCAAACGTCCGCAATCTGCTACCGTTGGCTGTACACACATTTACCCTCATTTTGAGGTCATCATTTGTGCCCAGCAAAAGAGTGTAGAACTTCCGGGAGATAATGGAGTGGCTAGCCCGGGTATCTATCAGAAATTTCCCAACTCTACCCTTCACATAAGAGGCCAGGTACCGCCTTTTTCCTCCATTCAATGAAGGGTTACTAGTGAACTCTCACTCTCGGTACTCAGATCTAATCCACGCCCTCTTATGTATTCCAGGCAAGGATGATCCGAGGGGAGCCTGGATCCACACACCATTGCACTATACTCCTCTGCATCAGCACCGAGTTTCCCCGACTCACTTCGCGAATGTATGATTGGTATGCTGATGGCCCCAGCCCCAGGGTTCCCAAGCTGCGCCTGCTTGTCCCCCCCTTTATCCGGACGTCACTACTGAGTGTGATTTTACTCCAGTCCTGTCAGGAGTACTATGGCATATTTCCTTCGGGATCTCTGAGTCGCCCTTCTCAGGGATCCCCTCTAATTATCCAGGCTCTTTCCAGAAAATTGCATAACTGGCTTGTCAGCTGTGCATGAGGAAGCACATTGCCCTTTTTCCTGACACCTGTAACATGTTCTGGCTTCACCCTTAGTTCTTGTCGTTTATCAAACAGAGCCGTCATGCGTTGCATCATGGCTTCTACCAATCCCAGGGACTGGTCTGATTCTGACTTCTTTGGAATATTAGATTCCGGCGGATTGGGTTGGGGTTTGGACAGGGGTTTTGAACTTTCCCCCTGGGGTTTCTCGGGCTTTTTGCTAGAGGATGTCTTCTCAAAAGGTGTCCCGGCGTTTCCCACCAAATGCTACGGCACCGATGGTCTCGTCCCCTTCGGAATCCCCATCCGAAGATCCCCCATTACTGCTATAGTCAACTACGGCTGACATTCGGGATTGGCTAGGGACCAACCCGGCAAGAAGAATCTTCTTCTTCTCAAAACTATCTATCGCCAAAAATAGATCAGCCAACGAGGAATCACTTTTTGAAGCTTTCCTGGTGAGTTCCTGATGGTCAGGGTCACTTAACCCACTGATAAACCTAACAAACAAGGTTTCAATGTAGTGATCGGCATCCCTGGCCCATTCTGGTCTTGCTTGATGCAAGATCTGTTGTAGCTCCAGACCATATATCTTCAGGGACTCCTTCGGTTTCTGGGTTTGTCCTTTGAAGACCAACCTTCCCAAATATATACACAGCAGTAATTTCGAGCTGATCATATGTTCTCGAAGGACCATATGTGCTTCTCCACTGGATACAGCTGATTTACCAGGCCCATCATTCAGCCAGATCACGAAGGCTCCTAATGAGTCGTCTTTGGACCACCCATTGTATTTGCAGTTGTCTACAAATACCTGGTATTCATCCCTCCAGGCACCCTCCCCTTGTAGGATTTGGTGATCCTGGCAGTGCGCCTGGCACCTCTGATGGAGCCTTCCACCAGCTGATCTGAAAGATTTTGGCTCCAATCCATTACATCTGGCTTTTGATACTGGGGTCAGTATCATAGACCTGCCTCAATCCGGGGGCCATCGAAGTTCTTCGAGTCAATGGCCACGCTGGTGAGGTTGGACCATACTCAGGAGACCTGGTACGTTGGGAATGGGACGGTTTGTCTGGGTAGGTGGGATGATGTCCCAACGGAACCCGGTCCCCGTCCTGGGGCACAGGTCGACCGCCGTGGTTGGGTTTGGGCCAACCAGGGCCTCCAGTATATGAGTATTGGGTCCTCACATCCCCGGAACACCCTGCTGAAGGTCTCCCACCGGAGTCTTTACCACAGGGCTTCGGGTAGGCGGCGTGACCCTGAGTATTGCTACCCAAAGGACCTCCTGGCACCGTCTTCTCCCCTTTATCATGATGAAAAATCGGGTCGCCCCAATTATCGTAGCCATACCAGCCACCCTGCTGATCCGTATGAGTGGTAGCATTTTCGTTCGCACCCAAAGGTGGTGGAACAGCCCCATACTTAAGGTGTCATAACTAGGGACCTCAGAAGTTGTCGTAGGGGAGAACGCTGTGGGGTCGATGGTTACCCATGGACCAAGCGGGACAGGTTTGGTGGATGCATAGTATACATCCTTCTTCACCGGTCCCCCAGAGGGGTAGCGAGTGGTGGGTTTCAGGACCCCTGGAGGTGGGGAAATCTCCACTCCTTCCCCAGCGTTGAGGGTTACCTCTGGGTTCAGAACCGTCTGGTCGCCTAGATAGGTTTTCCACCCGTCTAGCCTCCAGTATCGATACTGCCTGTATGGTCTCCAGTTTCCGATGACACAGCTCCTCATTCTCTTCTATGATGGCAGTTCTCACTACCTCTTTGTCCTCGACCTGTTGGTTACGAGCTTCCTTGGCGGTATGCCATGCCCTAGAATATCTCTCTAGGTCAGCCTGGTTTTGTTGCTGACAGGCCTAAGATTTCCGATTGGCCTGGCCTAATTCTGACAATCTTTTCTTCTCCTCTCTCAGAACCTCCTGGTTCTTTTCCATCTGATCCTGAATCAGTTGGTTATCACGGGTCAACTGATCCGTCCTCCATTCCATATCTTGATGGACTTGTCTATTCTCTAGAATATAATGGTCTCTTTCAGAGATCAACGAAATCAATTCGTCATGCAGAGCGTTGTACTGCTTACTCATTTCCTATTTGTTTCTATAGATGTTATCTTGGTCCAAAGTGTCGTTCTGATCAAGATCAGGCCGGGTCCCAATGGGGGGATTTCCTCCGGGTTCATTCTGAAGGGGATTCGTTGGTATCTCCAGTACTGTTGGATCAAGAAAAGAACCCTTCTGGTTCCCTCCCTTCTTTCCTCCGGGAAAGAACACTGAATCTAATGTGTTGAACAAAGAGCGACCAGTGTTCAACATAATCTGACCCTGAGTAGCAATAAAGTTTTGGGTGAACCCTCTTGCTTCCTCTGGATCCATCTGATCCACCCGGGTGGACTCAAGCTCTCCCTCTTCCAGGGAACCACCTGGATTCAAAGTTTCTCCGGCCTCCTGAATGAAACCTTCGAAACTCTTTGGAACAACTAGGTTGTTCCGCTTCGGGACACTCATGTCCCCATCTCCTTCTACTCCGGCCAGGTTCCCCTGGCTGCTATCGAGAAACTGATCCTGGTCATGGCACCAGTGTAGTGGCTCGGGATCTCTGAAAAGAGAACAAGAACGTCAGTTTCCAAGTGCGAAGTAGAACGGAGTTTATTCAATGTATCCCTGTACAATGAGTCTAAGTCTCAACCCAAAGGAAGAGACGGAGCAATGCTGCTGGTTTCAATCGTGCGATTGGGTAGGGTAACGCAGCCGGGCCTGCACTGACTGGCGACTATGCGAGGAGGGGAGGCTTATGTACCCCTTTTGGTCGTGAAACCTACATGGTCACTTGGTGGGCTGGCTCCCGCCGGAAACGTGGTGCGCAGTACCCAAGAGAAGACAGTCGCCCCCTCCAGGATACCACCCACACTAACGCCAGGCGGGACCAACCCGAACTAACCCTCCTCAGTCACCTGGATGGAAATGATTACAGTAGTAAACCCCTACAAATGTATTTAGTTTATCTGCAAATTGTCAGCTTGACATAGATAAGCTATATATTTGATTATGCAAGCTCCAGGGACCAAGAAAAAAATACTAGCAGCTCTGACCTGTGTATTGCGGCCTTTGGAAAGTCATGTTTCTTTGGTGACCAAATTTAGACCAGAGGGACACGCTACTTGTCCTAGGGGGCAGGACCTGGTGGTAATAGAGGGCTCTAGGGCAGGTGGCCCCTATGCAGATAGCCCTAGGACCTGTAGCCCAGGTCCCTGAGCCCCAGTGACGTTGAGCCCCAAGGCGTGTAGCCCCCAGACTCAAGGCCCAAGTGTTCTGCCTCAGGTACTGCATTATACAACCTCAATAACTCCTACACATACTGCCGGGAATATTCGCTATATGTCCAACATGTCCCTGATATGTCTGTCATGTCTGTGACATATGTGTGATATGTCCGTCATGTCCATCATATGTACACCATATACCCTACTTCTATATCCTTCAACATCGTACATCATGTGTACATCATATTTTCCACTCTTCTCCCAACTTTGTACACAAAGTTCCACAAGTTTTATGCTGCTGACTGGGTTATTTCACTTGTTGGCCTCTGGGCCGCATTTCACAAGACCATAGGCTGAGTGATAGAATGATAGGCAATAGAATGATAAAACTGCCTAGGGATCATTTCTAGGGAAAAATTGCAGAGTAGCCACAGCCTATGAATAACGTGTTATTGTTTTGTCTTTTTTTGATAGGTTGTGTTTCTGATCAGCTGCCAGCACCCTGAAGCATTAATGACATTGGTATGTGGATACCTTGCATTCATTATAGGTTTACCAAAAACTGATGATATTATTTGGTCTACTGCATGAGTTACCTTTACTGATTTTGTTTTAAAAGAGTTCATTTAGAAGGATACAGAGAGGATAAATTATTATGCTGCTCAATTAAATTTTCATTAATTTCCTTCTTTCAGGACCGGATTTGACAGGAAGATTTGACGCTAGCAAGAGTTACACATTTTGGTTTGATGGTTGATGATAGCCACATTAAGATATCATGCATCATGAAAACAATGAGGAAAATAAGAAAGAAAGAGCAGCAGAACACTATCAAAAGAGATGGAGTCTGGTTTAAGCTTAAATCCCTTAGCTAGAGTGAAACATACTTTTTTTTCTCTATGTGAAGCGACTCATAGATACGATTTCATGTTATTCATTTCCTTTTATGCTCTACACATGCTACAGATATCTTTGCACAACACAAACTCTTTCTAACAAAATACTTTTACCAAAATATATTCATTAAGATGTCGGTGAATTACTCTAAAATGACTTAAGGCAACTTTCTTTTCCACAGATTTGTGCTTTATTTTATAAATGGTATCATGTTATGTGGTAATGATGCATGACTGATGTATCACAGATGTCCTTGCCCACGTGTAATCTTTCTAATGATAAACTAGGCGTTTTTTATGGCTTAATGTGTAGGAAATAACAGATCATATCACATGTTTTAAAGGTTTATTTACATGGTTAACAACAACTTGTACCAACTTGTAATTGGATTACCAAGGTCATGATCAATGTTTGCATATTTCTTATTATTAAATGAGAATTATGCCAGAATTCAGTTTTCATCCTCTGAATTGATCCATGATACCATTTTCTTACCCTGAAACTATTACAATACAAACATTACGATCAAGCTAGAAAGCTGCATGATAGGTATTAACTTACAGCTTCTATTAATCGCATCAAAAAACACTTATCAGTAGAACATTTGTGAACATAAGTTTTTCAAAGTTTTATTTTGAATAATTTGAAAACGCTTGGATCAAGAAGTGGTAGTCATACTCTTGCAGTAATTGTCTCTTCCAAGTCCTCTTTACATTCAATATGCACAATAGATATAAATGTCTCATAACCATGCAGTACATGTATGTTTCTAAAAAGTAGTAGGACTGGAGGATAAATTATGTTTAAAGTGGTGGATGGATTATATAAAATCTCTTAAAGGAACTTGTTTTGCATAAATTTAAGGACTATTGTCTGTGTTCATGAAATGTGTTAAAAATGTGTGACTTATGTATAACATACATCCTTGCCCAACATGCACTCTTTCTAATGATATACTAGGCTTTTCTTTGGGGCTTCATGTATATGAACTAACAGATCATATTGCTTCTTTTAAAGGTTTATTTACACTGTTAACAACAACTTGCACTTACTAATCAAAGAAATATCATTTTTTAGATGGTGGGTGGATTATTTATAATTATCTACTAAAAGAATTTTCCTGTCCATATATTTGAGGTTTATTTAATAGATTGGGTTTACTGTAATGTTTTTAACAATGCGTGACTAATGCATTATAGATATCCTTGCACAACATATATTCTTTCTAATGATATACTAGGCTTTTCTTTATCGCTTTAGTTGTAGGAACTGACAGATCATATTACATTTTTAAAGGTTTATTTACACTGTTAACAAAAACTTGCACTAACTAGCGATTCAATAATCAATTTGTGGTAAAGTAATGATTAATGTTTGGATAATTCTAATTCAATCTTTTGTATCTTTTTCTGAAAAAAATCTGTTTTTATCTAATGAAGTTAGAAGTCAGTACTAATCACCTTAAGTGTGAACATCTTGTGTAACCCTAGGGAAACCTTCAGGAAAATATGAACCCAATTGCCACTGCATAATACTAAGAACATGCTACATTTATGAACTTTGTAATGCTTTAATGGTTATTTCAACAACAGAATAAAACAACCCTTGTATGTTGCATCATGATAGTGTATGTCTGATAATGTGTCAAGGGCAGAGTAGAAATGAGTTGACTGCACTGATACTTTAGTTTCAAGTTTTCTGTTTTATAAATTGTTCAGTCTGTTATATGTCTTCTAAAATAAATAAATAAAATGCTTGCTTTTTTCAACATTGGAATCTGTCTTTTTTCTTACCATCGGAAGGATAAAGATATACATTTCAAATGAAATAATCTTTCATACCAGCTACACATTTTAGAATATATCTACGTCCCTTTTATTTTACATTATGGATACCAATAGCAAAAACTTTCCAAACAAATACAAGATTTAGATTGTCCTTGACTTTTAGGTCCGACTATGCTTGCTATGGAAAGGTTATTGCCTACTATATCCCTCGTTCTTAAACTGAACTATTAAACATTGATAGTGTTAATTTGAAGCATAGTCATTTAGTACTCACAATTTTCATAATTCACAAAAATGGCCAGCTACATGGAATGACAAACAACAATCATAATGGCTTGGGGAAGACTGCCTTTACAGGATCATAACCAACAGTTCCAAAGGGGACAAGAAGGTATGGGGGCAGGGGCCAAGATGGCTGCCTACACTTGGTTATTACTTACATTAACATGGCTGGAACATACACAAGTACATCTACCCAGGAACAAGATGGCTGCCTACATTTATCATTATTTGTTACATTAACATAATTATATACATATAGGAAAACAGGATGGAGGCCGTTGGGTAATTCATTGTGATGAGGGGACAATATCGCTGCCCACATATGGTGATTTGATATATGAAGATGAATAGGATAAAACGATGCAGATCTACACCAGATTTGAGGGATCGGGATGGCTTCCCACACATGTTGATGACCAGCAATTTAAAAAAAAGGACAAGATAGCAAAATGGGGAGCACTGTGGCAGGTCTACAGTAGGACAATAGGACCGTTTACATGAGTTAAAAGTGTTAAAAGTGTTCAAAGAAGGGAGTTGGTAAAAAAATAGTTTTGCACATTTGTACACCATGAAACCAGAACAGGAACGTGAATAGGTTAACACACCAGAGGTCAGAGAAAGGACAGGTTCATTGTGTAAGTTGCTAAACAACTGTACATGTTTGCTTAAACTGAATAACAATGGCTCACTACGACCAGTATATGGGTAAAATGAAAATCACATAATGGAAGCTTAATTTATTGAAAATAATATAAAGAACACATTTTCTCCATACATTACTTGCATTTCTGCCGCGGTTCTAAACTCCAAACACGTGTACAGGAAAAGTTGGTTTAACTGAGATAAGTTCTCCACCTGTCTCAGCTGTTTGTTGGGCAATGGTATTTTATGAGATAACGATCATCCATACTCCCAATTTCAAATGATTTACTCACTCAGTTTATCCTTACTATTGCATTGTGAAACGCAATAAAAATTGTCCTACGACTAAAAAAGGAAAATGTCATATGACAACCACCAGTCAAAAGCACTAAACAACTTTATTTTAATGAGAAATGGAATTGCTTTGTTGTCTCCTAAACTTTTTTACAATGTTAAGAATCAACCCCCTGAGACACCAGTCACTGCTTATAGTGTTTTGCTGCCACTTGATTCTTGACGGTCTGTTCATTATCTTGAAGGAGAACAAATAATGGCTGGTTAACTGGCTAAAATTCTGAACTTATTAAAAAAAACATAAAAGGTCCCAATTCGCCCTGTTGATTTAGATAAATAGCCATATCATGCTCTCGATTTTAAGAAATGCACATGTCCCATGTCAATAACTCTTATTGACTGAGGCGCCCTGTCTGGTTCATATATGCACAGGTTGAGATGCAAATTCAGATGTTTTAGCCGCACTTTACATTTCATACCCTAGGCAAGAAATATATTACATCATTATATCTAAATTGCAGGTAGCACAAATTGTCACCCAAAATTCCTAAAAAATGCAACCTAATGTTACCCTTTTGACCTCCATTGAGATCAATACTAAACCAAAATTGGAGCTTTCCTTCCCCTTGATCCACCTATCCCAACCCTCTGAACCCTGTATGTATTGTTAGATAATGTCCCTTGTTTATGCATGAAAATAAATTTCTGATGAATATCAAAGAAATGCCCCTGTCTGCATGTAGATTTCAGGGGTACCTTACAGTAAGTAGTTGGCTCCGGTAACCCTCACACAGTCTCCAACGCTCTATAGCGGGGTACTGGGAGTGGACTTGTTCCCATGGCCATCCTGTTCACACAGACTCCAGCAATCGTGTGTAGTATTATTTCTGCTCTCACAATGCAGCCTGTTCCTGACATTGCATGGTGTTTAAAGGCCTGGCCCCTGCCTGAATATCATGAGAAACTCTGTTGGTTAAACTAACATGGCTGCACATAGGATGCCACCTAAATTATCACCATTACCTGGTCATGCTCTGTTTGATCCATACTCAATGCCCTGAGTGTTGTCCTAGATAGTAAGGGAGCGGTCATAATTTAGCAACAGGGGCTGGGTTTCTGCATAAAGAATTCTGGATGATTGAGATGATTAGCCCTTGAGATAGATCAGCTTTTCTCTAAACCCATCCACTGGAACTAATGTGCATTTTTTTCTGAAAAATGATGAAATATTTCTCATCCCCCCCGCCATTCTAAAGGAGCAAACATTTTTTGGGCCACCTGCCTACCAGGTGGCAGAACAGGATAGTTCCTAGTTTCCCCGTTTCCCCGTTCGTTCCCAATAAGTTTTACACTTGTTTCCAAATGTCACTCTGATACAAAAAGGTAGGGAGGCACATACATCACTTCTGTGTAGATAAAGACCCACCCATCCTCTAACACCTACAACTTGGTACCAGTATAGCACTAATAAAGACCAGATGCTTTGTGCCCACTGGCATGGATGTACTGGCTATTATGGAAGGCCTGTGCAACATTTTGCCATTTTGCTAATTGCCAGCTGTTATTTGCTCATTGCCGATTGTCATCCGCCAGTTTGATATTATGGTGTCATTTGCTTGATTGAGGTTGCCAATTGTCTACTGCTGTTATTTGAGATAGATACTGGCAACTGGCAACCAGCAACTGGCAATTAGCAAAAAATCTAAATGTCACACTGGCTTTCCATAGTATATGGTGTATTCACCATACAGGGTTGGTGCCCAGAGGGAGGGTTATTCCTGCCTTTCAAATCTACGAACACTCCAAAACCTTACCAGCTGTAACACTGGAAGCAGCAAAGTAGGACAGCAGTTAGTCACAACCTGCCTTGAAAAGACTCAATTCTCAATAATAAAGGTGTCTTCTCTTTTGTAACTGCATGATTAATGGATCCCTTAGAGATGGAGATAAGTGGTACCAAGAATGGAACCTTCAAAAATGATGTCACAACATCTGAATATAACATCTTCCAAACACAACATTTTCCAAACACAACATCTTCCAAACACATCTTCTGACCACAACACCTTCTGAACACAACATTTGAGGGACTTCTCCCTGCACACATCTGGACACAGGGATACAGAGATAGTTCCTCAAATAATGTAAAAATTTCTTTATGATCTAATTGGATATTTGGCCATTTTACAGTTAGGGCCATGAACAATACATGAAACTGTAGAGGTTGTGGAACTAGGGTTTTTAGTTTAAACGTAATGTGTTATCATTCATGCCAGCCATGCTCTGAACCCTGTATGCATTGTTATATAATGACCCTTCTTCATGCATAAAAGATATATTTCTGATAAATTCTTAAGAAATGCCCATGTCTGCATGTAGAATTTAGGGGTAGATAGCCATACCTAGTTGGCTCCTGTAACCCTCACACAGGATCCAACGATATATAGCGGGGTACTGGGAGTGGACTTGTTCCCCAGACCATCCTGTTCACACTGAAACTCGCAATCTCATGGGATCTTGGTTCTGCTCTCACCATGCAGCCTGTTTCTGGCATTGCATGGTGTTTACATGTCCGGTCCCTGCATAAGTATTATAAGAAATTCTGTTGATAAGACTAACATAGCGGCAGATAGGGAGCCACCAGAGTTATCGCTATTGCCTGGTCATGCGCTGTTTAGTCCATACTCAATGTCTTGGGTGTTGTTCTGAATAGTAAAGGAGCAGTCATAATTTTAACAATGGGGGATGTATTTTTGCAAAAAGAGTTCTTGACACTTTTTTTCACCCATGAGATGGATCAGCTTTTTTATAACCCCCACCCCCCATTTGAACTAATGGAAATTCTTTGCTGATAAGGGGTGAAATCTTTCTTAATCTTTTCCGCCATTCTAAAAGAGCTAACATATCTTAATCCACCCCCTAAATCTATCAACTAACCTCTCTAGGCCTGTTATGATTAAATAATTAAAGAGGAACGGCTAGATGAATTTCTTAAACATGGACACTGATATTTTTTCAGACCCCTTACATCTAAAGAGTGTTATAAATAAAGATAAAGTCTGTACCTGGGATCTGATTGGCCACTTTCTGGACTATGGCAACATCCTATTGATGTATATTTTGAACTATAGTGACCAGCTTACAAAATTGAAAGGTTGACAATTATGACACCCCTCAGAGGTAGCATGCCCCCCCCCCCTAGAAGTCCTAAATCCACTTACCAATGATCCTTTGTTGTAACAAAATGGCGACTCCAGTTAGCCAAGGCAAGTAGACAGACCCTTGCTAGTTTAAATTTCCACGTGGTGACCAAACTCGGAACCACCTTCTCAGGTGTCACCTGAATCTACCAGGTGGCAGCACAGGGTTGTTCCCGGTTTGTTTCCCCGATGGTACCTTATTAGTGTTACACTTGTATCCAAATGTCATTCTGGTCTGGAAAGGCACTTGCAAACACAACTATGACCTTGAACTTGATATTTTCTTGGTTAAAGCAATGCCTTTGGTTAGCTTTGAACCAGCAGACAGGAACCAGAATTGGAACTAGACAGTAGGAGGTGGGCACTCCTATCATACATTCTGGTTCCTGTTTTTGGTGCCAAGCTACCAGCAGGGAATTCCCAAACCAAGCAAATTCCAAGTTCAAGGTCAAAGCGATTGCTACTAGAGCCTTCCTTCCGAAGGTTCTGGGGACAAGTGTGAATCAGTGTTGGCTGGAGCCGACCCTGGCAGAGTGTAATTGGGGCAAGGGGAGAAGGCAGAAGGAGGCATATGCATACCAGGTGGTAGAAACAGTGCCAGTCCACGCAGACTGAGACGGCAGACCAAACCAACCATACATGTGGACATGTGACCATCTCCTAGTCTCTATTTTGATGTTTGTGCCAAAGGTGTTGTATCAGTGCCAGAGGTATGGCACCACACAGGGCCGGTCTACCAGTTGGCACTCCTCTCTTCCCTTCTAAATCACTACCTCCCCATTTATGCCTCCCTCCTGGGATCCAATTAAATAATTCCCAATAAGGGTACCTTTTTTAACAGCAGAGGAGCGGCTTGATGACTTTCCTAGATGTGGACGCTTACATGTTTCAGACCCCTTGAGGGTTTCTTGAAGTCTGTGCCTGAGATCTGATTGGGCTGGGCAAGAATGGGAAGGTATGGAGGCGTAGATATTATGTCTGTGTAGATAAAGATAAAGAGTTTGAGGCCTAATGCCATTTGAGGCCTGGTGTCATTTGTGCTTTAGTGTCACTTTTTGCGGCCTAGTGTGTCAAGGGTGATATTAGGCCTCAAATAGGTCCCGTTTGAGGCCTAATGTCACATTTGAGGCCTAGTGTCTCCACAGACCCATCCATCCCATGACACACACACACTCTTCGACCCCCTCAAACACCCACAACTTGGTACCAGTATAGCACTCACAGAGACCAGATCACTGTGTCTACTGGCATAGATGTACTGGTTATTATGAAAGGCCTGTGCAACATTTTGCCATTTTGCTAATTGCCAGTTGTCATTTTCATGTTACCAATTGTCATTTGCCAGTTTGATGTTGCCATTTGCTTGGTTGAGGTTGCAAGTGGCAATAAACTGTCTGCACCTATCATTTGAGATAGATATTACACTATTATAGGACAATTGACAACCGGCAACTGGCATGTAGCAAAAAGCATAATGTCACACTGGCTTTCCATAGTATATGGTGTATTCACCATACAGGGTTGGTGCACAGAGGGAGGGTTATTCCTGCTTTTAACATCTACCATACACTCCAAAACCTTACCAGCTGTAACACTGGAAGCAGCAAAGTAGGACAGCAGTTAGTCACAACCAATTACACCAAACGTGGAGGGTGGGGATGGGGACGTAGGGACCTACCTTGATAAAAAAATCTATTCTCAATAATGAAGGTGTCTTCTCTTTCTTAACTGCATAATAAATGAATTCCTTAGAGCTGAAGATAAGTGCTACCATGAATGGAACCGTCAAAAATGATGTCACAACATCTGAATACAACATCTTCCGAACACAACATCTTCAGAACATAACATCTTCCAAACACAACATCTTCCAAACACATCTTCTTACCCCAATGCCTTCTGAAAACAACAACTATTGGAAACAACCCATAGAGGGAGAAATTGAGGGACTTCTCCCTGCACACATCTAAACACAGGGATACAGAGATAGTACCTCAAATAATGTAAAATTGTATTGTGATTTAATTGGACATTTGGCCATTTTACAGATTCAGCCTTGAACAATACATAGAATTGTATAGGTTGTGGAACTAGGGTTTTAGCTTAAATTCAATGTCTTATTATTCATGTGAACCATGCTCTGAACTCTGTATACATTTTTATATAATGACCCTTTTCTATGCATAAAAGATAATTTTCTGATGAATTCTAAAGAAATGCCCATGTCTGCATGTAGAATTTAGGGGTAGATAGCCATACATAGTTGGCTCCTGTAACCCTCACACAATCTCCACCGCGCTATAGGGCTGTACTGGGAGTGGATTTGTTCCCGTGACCATCCTGTTTACCTGAAACCTGCAATCTCATGGGATCTTGTTTCTGCTCTCACAATGCAGCTTGTAATTGACAGCACATGGTGATTAAAGGTCTGGTCCTTGCCTAAATATCATGAGAAATTCTGTTGATAAGACTAACATAGCAGCAGATAGGGAGCCACCAGCATTATCACCATTACCTGGTCATGCTCTGTTTGATCCATACTCAATGCCTGGGGTGCTGTCCTAGATAGTAAGGGAGCAATCATAATTTAATAACAGGGGGTGGATTTCTGCACAAAGAATTCTTGACACCCTATTAAGATGATTAACCCTTGAGATGAATTAGCTTTTCTATCAACCCGCCCAGTGGAACTTACGTGCATTTTTTGCTGAAAAGGGGTGAAATCTTTCTCATTCCCCCCGCCATTCTAAAGGAGCTAGCATATTTTGGGCCACCTCCCTATATCTATCAAGCAACCTTCCTGGGCCTGCTATAATTGAATAATTGTTTAATAACAGAGCAGCGGCTAGATGAATTTCCTACAAGTGGAGGCTGACATAGTTTCAAACCCCTTACATCTAGAGCGTTCCATAAAGTCTCAGCCTGGCCACCTTCTGGTATATGCCAACTATGGTGGCCCAGGAGGGTCACGTAAAAAAGAAAATTTAAAAGTGAATTTTTTTTTTTCAAAGTGATGGTTTTTCTTTCAAAGTGAAGTGGGTTTTTTTCAAAGTGATGTTTTTTTTTTTTAAAGATTATTAATTTTTTTTTGCCTTGCGGGCCACTTTCCCGGTGTCAATTTCCACACAGGATCCTATAACTTCCCACATGTATTGCATCCCAATGCTAAAGGATAGCTGTCACAAGTTGGCATTGTTGTTATTGTTGTTAACTCTCTTATTTTACTTGCATTACATAGGGCCAGGCCCTGTTCGTGCCATGCAATGCATGCGCATATCCTAATAGAGTTGATATTCATATTGGATATACAAAATTACCTTACGGGTATCGTAAAATTCTGAGAAATACATATAATACTTCATATGGATTCATATAGAGTTATTATCCTATTATACTTTCACATTGTGAAGCCGCCACAGTGTTTACACAGGGTGACGGTAGGTCCTCTTCCAAGATGTATATGGAAGAGGACATAGTAGACTTATATTACCTTGGTACATTAAACAAATGATCAGATTTGACTTAATATTCAAATATATAAAAGGCTGATCTTATTAGCCATAAGGCTGATGTTATTGCCAATTTTGGAGATGTTATTCCAATTATATGTGAACCGATGACAGTGTTCACATGAGAGCAAAAATTAGAGAAAATTAAAACATATAATCAAAAATTTGGATGAGGAAAAATAGAGGGATTGGGCGGAGTACCTATACCATTAAAATATGACCAGACTCAGTTTCTGTTTTCTAGGGGGTGCAATATGTCCTTGAACCTTTACTTGTTCCACCTCTGGAACCTGTCTCTTTCTACAAGAGCCCTCGTATCATGTGTAAATAAGTTCCACAGGGTGGAAACCCTATATCCATAACTTTTTCTATAATGGGGATTTTGGCCCTATTACCTTAACAAGCTTGTTATGGTGTGCTCTGGTTCTAATGTTTCTTTTATCAACATTAGAAACTAGTGAGGCAAAATTGAAAGCGGCTGTGTTTAAGTGCATTTTCCTTCTATCCTCTAATGTATTTACACCACACTTTTTGAGGCTTGCTTCCACATGAAATTCATTTTAGGTAGTTTTTAGGCCTCTATTAATAGCATATTGTAAATTTTCCAAAGTATTTTTGGTGGAAACATAATACAGAACATCTCCATAATCAATTGCCGGGAGTATCATAGAGGTGAGGACTTTTGCACTTGTTTTCTTGGCCATTTTCCTTCTTACCCTTCTAAGCAGCCTGGCCTTGTGATTGACATTTCTTGTGACCCTCTTTGTATGTGCCTTAAAATCGAGGGTGCTATCTATGGTTATGCCAAGATATCTGTATGTATGTGCTTTCGTTAGAGGGGCATTGTCAAGCTTTAAAGAAACCTTAGGCATGGTCTTAATGTATGCAACTGTCCCAATTTGCATGATCTCTTTATTTAGTGATAACTTATTTGCTTCGCACCATGTATTTACCACTCCCAAGTCTGAATTTATAGTATCTTACAAATTTGGAGATGATTAATGGGGTAGTAAAGCACAGTGTTGTCCGCATAATGTTGACAAAACATATCTTTTAAGGGAAAACCAAGGTCATTAATATATATAATAAACAACAAGGGGCCAAGGACTGATCCTTGGGGTACCCCACAGGGAATCTTGAGTGTATCAGATGTTATCCCATTAGCTCTGGTGGCCTGAACTATGTTTGTTAAGTAATTTTTTTATTAAATTTCTGGACGATTGTCTAAAGCCTATTTTTCCAAGTTTATTTATTAAAATTAAAAAGTTTATCGTATCGAATGCTTTTCGGAAGTCTAAAAAGATCCATCAGCATCCATCAGCTTGACAGTGACAGTGAGTTTTTCATTTTGAAAAAAGTTTTTTTTTTCTGAAGACAAAAAAAAAAATCTCTGAAAAAAAGATCACTTAGAGAAAAAAACTTCACTTTGAAAAAAAAAAATCACTTTGAAAAAAACCACATCACTTTTGTAGGGGTTTCGTTTACGTATAACGCGAACACAGGTTCCAAATTCGGCTTGAATGCAACAGGTTTTTATTCGATCACAGCCTCAAAAGTACACGAAGGTTTCTACTTGGTTCACTTGGTCTTTTAACCATTCGAAGACACACAGGATTCTATCGATAGTTCGAAGGTTAGCAATACCGGACAGTCAGGCCCTGAGCCAGCATGGCTGGTGCAGGAACCATAGTAAGGGAGGGGTGTAGGTGCCCCTATCAAAGCGAAGGTACGAAAGGTGTGGGTCAGAGCTCGTCCTGGGACGAACTCCCTGAGGTAGCCAACCTCGGCCTCTGAGCGCGGACCAAGCAGTGTTGACGTGGCACTCCTCCGTAGCGCAGTCTGGAGTGCCCTGCCTGGCTCCGCTACCAGATAACCGAAAGGACATGGCGTAGGTGTTGCCACCTAGTGTCCGTTGGAGGCACTTCCCGCTCTGACTCCACGGACCTATATGTACACGTATTATTCGTGCCCCTACACTTTGAAAAAAACAACTCCACTTTGAAAAAAACAACTCCACTTTGAAAAAAAACACATCATTTTGAAAAAAATCACTTCACTTTGAAAAAAAGAAATTCACAATTAAAATTTTTTTTTACGTGACCCTCCTGGGCCACCATAGCCAACATCCGTTTTATGTTTTTCTTCACAACTATTGTACAGAAGGTACTGAAGGCACAGTGTTATATTGTATAAGTAATGTGTGAACCATGACATATCGAAGAGAAATGGTGTATTTTAACATATAACACATGAGGCTGTGTCTCACCAAATCTGGCTAATGTGACTGGGTGTCATCTTTGACCAGCCACCATGAAAAAGAATCAACAAAGACATTTTGTCTTTGATATGTAAGGAATAAGAAAATGAAATTGACATATATATGCATATATATCTTCATCGGCCTTAAATAAGCCTTTTTCTGTCCAGAGATGGCACCTGGTCAAAGATGTCACCCAGTCAAAGAGACTTGCATTGGCCCGATCTGGTAAGACACAGCCATTAATACACCACTTGGGGGTTTAACATTTTCACTCATGATGCAGCCAACCACCCACCACGTCCTCAAATGCAGCATCCTCACCTCATTGGTAGTGACTTTGGCAAACTGCATTGGGGCCTTGCCGCAAACATTGGAACTGTGCCCCTACTCTCGTTCCCAAATCCTTCCGAAGGAAGGCTCTGGTAACAGCCAAATGACATTGAACTTTGGATTTTGCTGGGTCTGGGCAACCCCTGCTGGTAGGCTGGAACCAGCGAACAGGAACAGGAAATGGAAGCAGAATGTATGATGGTAGTTTTAGGTAGATTTACCATCAGCCTTTCTGGTTCCATTTCCTGTTCCTGTTCCCTGGTTCCAAGCTACCAGCAGGGGTTGCCCAGACCCAGCAAAATCCCAACATTTGGCAGTTAGCAGAGCCTTCCTTTGGAAGGATTTGGGAACGAGAGTACTGTGCCCCCAACACCAGGCTGATCACAGCTCTCTACCACCCTTGACTTTGTATGGTTTGTGGAGCTTTTGCCGTTTATCCAACTAAAGCTGAGTGACAATTCCCAATATTACCTCTACGTATTTGGTGGTAAGGTGGGAAAAAAATAAAGCCACTCAGCTGTTTCTTTTTATAGTTTTTTCTACTGAATGTTTTGGTCAACATTCTGAATCTCAACTTTTTGACTTCTGAAATGAATAATATTAATATTTGTACGGCCTTTACTGGCCCTCCCTGTCCCCCCACCCCTCTTCCGTTATATGATAACTGGGGTTTGAAGTAGTCGTGCCGCCGCGCCGGTATACTGCCGGCTTCTCGTACACGTTCCCTCCTTCCTTTAGTTATAGTGATAACCTTAAAGTGCTACTCACCGGCCTCTTCCCGTCGGCTCCCTTTTTAGCTGGCTTGGCTGCCGTCCTCTGCCGTTGTTGACGCACCCTCCGGTAGCGAGCCGTGATGGTGGCGACTACGTCATACGTGCCGTCCCCGTGGTCGACGAGGCATCCCCGGTCGCAATATCCGATCCCCCGCCAGATCAACCATGAACTGGCTATCCCGCAGGAACTGTGAGCCCAGAATAGCGTCTGTGGTGGTGTCAGTGATCTGGAACTCCACGGACCAGCCGCGGCCGCCCAGAGTCACTTCCCCCCACACCCGTCCGTAGAGATCCAAGGGTCGGCCCTCTACTGAATAGACCGTCTGTCGGGACGGGTGTATCTCCCCCTTCTACCCATTGGCCCGCCACCAGGCGAGGGACAGGATGTTCACTGTGGCCCCGGTGTCCACCAGACACTCCAGGGTCAACCCCCACATCCTTCCCTCCACCAGGAGGCCTGAGCCACCCCGCTCCAGTCGTCCCACAACCTCGACGGGGGAGAAGAGGTTCATCGCCTGCTCCTTCTCGACCCTAGATGGGCTGGTAGCTAGGGTCGAAGCTAGTTTCCCGACGGCGCTGCCCCCGTCTCCGGGGGTGCCACTGCTGAGACAGTCTTGACGGCCGGGGTCTCCGGGGCCTTCCTGTCATCTGCCGCTCTCGTCAGTGACAGCCAGGTGGAGCACTTTTCTCGGAAGTGGCCCATCTCCCCGCAATGCCAGCACCGAGCTGGCCCTCGGGAGGCGTTCGGCCTGGGGACACCCCGACCTGTCCGACCGCCCGCTGGTGCATTCTGGCCAGAGATGGTCTTGCGTAATGCGGCCATCTCCTCCCTGTCCTTCTTCATGTCCGCACGCATCGCCTCCATGGCTTCTGCCACCGTGGAGTTTGCAGCTCTAGGGGTCTCCACCTTCCCGTGAGGCCGCAGGCAGGCCTCTGCTTGCAGGGCTGACTGTACCGCCGCCACGAGAGTTTCGGCTTTTCCTTGATGGACCCATTGCTGGAGTTGGGCGTCCTTCAGAGAGACCACGAACCTGTCTTTGGCAATGACATCGATAGTGTTGACGTCTGCATTGGGGTAGGCTAGGCGGTTTAATCGCTCGATATCCTCCGCGTGTCCCTGCAGGCAGTCACTTTTCCCTCTTTCTTTAGCGCGTAGCAGTGCCTTATACATAGCGCTCTGATTGGCCGGCTGGAACCGGGCAATCAGCGCTGCGCGCAGGCGCAAGTAACCTTCCTAGTTCCTGTCCATATCTCCCGCCCCGTAAGGAGGCGACGCGCCTTCCCTGTAAGACTCAGCCCCAGGAAGAGCCCGGCCTGGGCGTTGCTCCACCCGTTGGCGCACCGACACATGTCGAAGTGTGCCAGGTACTCTCCCAGGAACCCCGAGCCGTCGTACTTATCTGGCGAGAAAACCGGCTTGGCTACTCGGTCCCCTGCTTAGAAGTCCTGCGGGTGAGACCCAAGCCATTGTGAGGCCGGCGTGGAACCCAATTGTGCCGACGGAATGGGTGGTAGGGGCATCATTTGTGGTGATGCAGCTACTGGCCAAGTCGACACGGTGGGGTACCCCGGGCGGACCATCAACTGGTTTGGCGGATTCTCTCTTATCCCAGGAGGCGGATAGGCCCGTCCATCACCTGCAGGACCACCTTGCGGGGACCGGTAGAGCTGGAGCGCGTTGCCTCCGGGGAACGGGGTGGAAGTCTCCCCCGGAGACCCCCTTTGCTTTGTACTGTAGCTGGCCACCTCTGGCGGTACCTGGCCTCCCCAGACGTCCCTGGGCGTCATTTCATACTGCACCCCTGCAGTGTTTGGCCACCGGGAGGGGATGGCGCTGGGTGCCCTACTACAGAGGGGGGTCCAGCAAGGGACCAGCGTCTTCTTCGATATCCCGCACAGAAAGCTGCGGACCCGGAGTGGCTGAGGCCCGACTGGACGGCCTGCTGGAGGCCCTGCTCACAGATGCCGGAGGGGCCGTATAGTGCGACCTTTCCGCTCCTCCTCCTGGCATGGGTCCTAGTACTGGGCGGAATGATCTTTCCGTTCCTACTGATACAACGGAGGGGGCGGCGGACTTCTCCCTATCCCCTGCAGAACTGCTGGGCCGGGAGGGTGCTGACTGGCCAGGAGGGCGCCTCCCTGCCCCTGCTGGGGCGGCCAAACTTTCGGGGCCAGTCGAACTTGCGGGGCGGGCTGAACTTGCGGGGCGGGCCGAACTTGCAGGGCATCCCGAACTTGCGGGGCGTCCCGAACTTGCGGGGCATCCCGAACTTGCGGGGCGCGCCGAACTTGCGGGCCGTGTCGATCTTTCCGGGTCATTATGCCCCGGGGCCCTCCACGGGCTCCCTCCCCTCAAGGTTTCATTGCTTTCCTGGGGAGGTGGGCCCTGTAGCCCCGTTTCTGCAAACTTCTTCCTGAGTTCCTCATACTCCTTTGCCCTTCTGCACTCCAAATCCTCCCGTTCTGCTACTGCTACCCTCCTCTCTTCATGGAGGGACGCCTCTCTCTCGGCAGCTGCCAGAGTTCTCTCAACCTCGGCGGCCCTGTGGTCCGCTAACCACTGGTGCCACCTAGATTGAGAAGCGTGTGGGCTCTCCCCTTCTTCTACCGGGGGGACCAGCTGGGGGTTGGTGGGTGCGGGGGCTGCGGCCCCTGCTTCCCCCCTCAGGCTGGCACTTCTCCCTACCCGAAATGTAACCTCCTCATCGGCCACCTCTATTAGGTTATTCCGGACACCACCAGAAAGGAAAGCTCTTTCCTCCCTGGTCAGGTCCCCCGAATGATAGCTGTCCATATCTCCCTGACGCGGGATTTTTCCGTTTATGCACCGGTCTGTCACCAATGTAACGGGGATATGGATGTATGGGGGGGACTTATGACCAGAGAGAACGCAAACACAAGCTGGTTATGGTGTAATGATCAGGTTCTATTCAAGGGTGACTTAGCGTCTAATTACAGTCAGGAATTGCATGAGGCATACTAGCATGAGGCTTTAGTTATAGCGTTAACAGTAAGAGCTAAACAGTTATAGAGTAAACACAGTGGCACAAGGGTGCCAGACTGGTATGAGGATACCAGTAGTACTATAAACCCTTCAGGTATAGTGATACCTTAGCAACCCCAGCTAGTATGTGATACTAGCAGTAAACAGTAGTACTATAAACCCCTCAGGTATAGCGATACCTTAGCAACCCCAGCTAGTATGTGATACTAGCAGTAAACAGTAGTACTATAAACCCTTCAGGTATAGTGATACCTTAGCAACCCCAGCTAGTATGTGATACTAGCAGTAAACAGTAGTACTATAAACCCTTCAGCTATAGTGATACCTGATACCCATAGTACTAGAAACCTCTCAGCATTAGAAACCCCCTTAGGTATAGTGATACCTTAAATAGTAAACAGTAACTGATATATGATATCAGTTGGCTACAGTCCTAGTATGGAGATATCAGAGCTGCAGAGTACCCCGAGACACGTCGGTCTCTTAAGCTCGAGTATGGGATACTGGCGCTCACGGGGCGTCGCGACGCCTTATATAAGGAGTCGCGGCGCCCAGCGGCGCCCAGCGGAACTACCGCCCCACAAGTTCTGAAACTTGCGGGGCGTAGCCCCGCTGCCGCCACAATATCCTAAACCTCATATTGTTTTTCTATGTTGATAAGAAACGGAAACATGATTTCCAATAAATTATATTATTCTAGTCCCAACCTCATATACAATTCAAGATGCCCGCACTCTAACTTTTCGAAAATAATGAATCGTAAGTCTTTGATCTCAGACAGGTCATTTAGTTTCAAATATTTATTATATAAATCATGGCTCGAACCTAAAAATCCTAGACTTGCATGTTGCTTAAAGCTGCTAATAAAAGTTGATTACATATGCATTGTAGACTACTCAACCGGCTCTATTACCCATTGATAGGGGCTTGTATTAAAAGGGGTATTAATTAGGGGATTTTTATTGGAACCATTAATTTGGAGAGGTAGGAGTTGCTTTGGCCCCTGGTGTGGGCATGCTGACTCTGTCTACAGTGTCCTTCCCCACAGTCCTGTGTCCGCCTCCAAAGTCCTCGGTCTCCATTTAGGAATCCGCTATAGAATAACGATAAAAAGTGATTATCTTTCAGTAAAACAATCATTGTGGAGCATTTTATCCAAGATGTTTGTATTCAGAAGTTATTATTGCATTTACATGAGAATCTATTAAATGGGATCAATCTGGTGAAATATAGTCAATATGTCAAAGATCATCAAGGAAATATTATAGACACTACCCTACTTTAAAGTAGAGGGACTATCCCTTACTTTGCCATCCATTCTACCTAGATAGGCTGTCCCTGGCAGTGCTCATCATAATAAGAGGCTATGAGGCCATCAGTGAAGCCAGCTGTGTGGGAGCAGGGCAGGAGGGGGGACTGGCACAGTGATCACCTTTTTTTTTTAAGTGTTTTATTCGGGAAAATAATACAATTAGATCAAAAGATAATAAATGTTTTAAACCTAGCATGTGCGCGTTGCATTACCTCCGCTAGTGCCCCTATGATTGTTGTTTCAACATTGACATATACAGTACTATGGTATGGCTATCACTGAATGAAATTACAATTTACATACATTTTAATAATAAACCGACAAAAACTATTCTATGAGTTAATTAGTTGACTATGACTGCATACACTATGAAGGATACCATAGAGGGACTGGAGGAGGGGTAGACTGTGCTGATCTACAGCTACAACCACTGGAGGCTCAGTCTCACGACTTTGAAACAATTGGATGGTCTATGACCAGGTGACATCTTTGACTGATTGACGTCTTTGGCTGAGTGACCTCTATGACTGGCAAGATTAAAACAGCAAAAATAGGGGGCTATGTACACATAAATGCCGGAAAATATGGTGTAAAATATAGTGTTATGATAACTTATATTAACTCCTCCCCCAATGTCACCCGGTCAAAGACTATCCAATTGTTACAGTCTCATGAGATACAGCCTACAGCGGCTTCCCAGGTCTACCCGGTACTGCTCAGGGCTAACCTCCAGATGGGGATGGTCAGTGCCGAAGCTTATACCCTGCCCTGAAGGACACTACTTTGACCTACGTCCACAAGGGTTGAGGTTGCAGTTCTCGGAATCTTCAGAGGTGATGCCTAATTTAAAGCAGGCTGTTCCCCCGTTCATCGCTGGCCCACAGACACGGGTCCTGGTCCGAGTCAAGCTTCCACATGTCGCACCACAACCAGACCAGTTACTCCAGTAACCGTACTGTAGATCAGCTGGAAAAACAATATGTCATCTGTGCAGGTTGCATTGTATCTCTTCTGTTTATGTATATTGGTATGCTTTTTTAAGGCTGTTTAAAATAGTATCAATAAAATTCTCATTACCAGGAATACAAAGTATTAATATTGGTTTTAATATTGGATGTGCACTAATAATCTTTCAGTTTATTTTTGCTTAGATATAATATAAGGACATAATCGTTTACAGCTCATTAAGAGCTTTCATTTGGTATGTGACATGTTCTATATTGGCCAATTTTGGCCATTTAGTGATATTTTCGACAATTTTTGGTTAAATTAAATGGAATTTAATTAAAATGAGATAATTAACATTTAAATTAGATATTAACTATATTACACAATACAAAAATAAATCCTATGGGCATTATTTTGGGAATAATGGGGGTTAAAATTTTGTTTGTAAGTTAGTATTTCAGAAGAAAAGTATTCATATGTTAGAAAAATATCAAAAACTAATTTTTCAAAAATTATATTTTTTCCACCCTATACTACTTTAAAAGCCCATATCTAGGCTCTTTAAAGTGTGACTTCCAACCCATTTCGTTAAAACGGGTCACATATAGACTTTTCTCAAACAATTCCGGCTTTGTTAGCTAGTTCATTGGTTTGCAAAACTTGTTATTTCTAGGCAATTTGTAACAGAAGTTTCATTTGATGGTGCAGTCATATGAACACAGGGCTATCTGCACCTATCTAACATAGTGGAGTACCCGAGGTATTATTCAGAGACTTGAAGCCAGACAAATTCAGAAAACATGACCTCATATAAACATATAGAATAGCATAATCATGTCAAGCTAACATTTGGAGGATGCCATGGAGGGGCTGTGTGTTCATCTTCCGCTTGGCACCCACTGGAGGGACTCTGCAGGTTACCCACAACAACAAGAGAAGACCTATACGGGGGATGGGTGCTGCCAGAGTTAATACTCTGTCCTAAAGAACACTAGAGGAACCTACTTGGGCAAGTGTCACTGTTGCAGCTCTGGGATTCTTCAGAAGTGGAGCCTTCTTTGAAGCAGGGTGCGCCGCCATTGCCTGCTGGCCCACAGGCCCGGGTCCTTGTCTGGGTGGAACCTCCACAAGGGGCACCACACGCCGACCAGTCAGTCCACTCTCCGTACTGGAGGTTCACTGGAAGAAGAGCATATTGTAGATTTATATATACAGGTTGAATCGGATATGTGAAATTTATGTGCATAGGGGTAGCTTTAAAGGCTGTCTAGAGTAAGGCCACCATAGGAATTGTCTTTCGTCAACAGGGAATGGCAAATGTGGTGAGTGAATGCATAGTATTAACCCCTGCTATATTTGATGTGTAATATTAATGGTTTTAAAAAAATAAAAATTATTTCAGAATTAATTTTCTGCAAAAGTACTGATGACGCAAGTTATATGTAGCCCATTGAATTGCTGACAGCATAAGCTTTGATTTTACGCTACACTACTACCTATATTTTCCATTTTTTTAATATATATTTCTTTGATGGTGCAATCATATAAACACAGTGCTTTTCTGCACCTATCTGGGATGTGGAATACTCTACTTTTTATTCACTGACCTGCATTTCTAAGGGTCAGCATTGTGCCTTAATGTACTATATCAACATAATTGTAGTTTGACGAGGATATGGCAGAACATAATTCTGTCAAGCCGACATTTGGCTAGTGAACTTAGTGATAAAACTATTCAGTACATTCAATTGTTTGACATCCCATTAATAGTTGAGGTAAGGCCTCAGATATGGTCACGGCAGATTTGATGAATGATTGTGACTTTTATTTTTGTCTTTTTGCTTGAGAGTAAGTTCAATTTGGTTGATTTACTTGATGAGCTTGATGAGCTTGATGAGCTTGATGAGCTTGATGAGCTTGACTTGCTGGATTTGCCGGATTTGCTGGATTTGCTTGATGAGCTTGATGAGCTTGATTTTGAACTCTTCCGTTTAGCTTCAGCTGAAAAACACATTGTTTATTTGAAACATTTAGTTCCTTGGAAAAGAAATGCAGAAAAATGCTATATATGTATATATTGTATACAGATAGTATTAGCTCTCTGTATCAGTGGTCATATTAGTTCTGGCCTGGGAATATCTCCTGGGATTTAGGCAGGCTTCAGACATCAAGGCACATAGAGAGGCCAAAGAGGGCCACTGTAGGCACCATAACTTTTCAGAAAAAAGCAAAAGTTGATAGTCTATGACAGTTGCAATCTATGACTGTGTAGTATCTATGAGTGTCTCGGAAAGAAATGGTTTATTTAGAGCAGTTGAGCACAGATTTAGATAAAAATGGGATGAAAA
The DNA here is from genome assembly GCA_947462335.1 of Harmothoe impar. NCBI lineage: Eukaryota > Metazoa > Annelida > Polychaeta > Phyllodocida > Polynoidae > Harmothoe > Harmothoe impar. The sequence continues at coordinate 57,996,402 of OX381717.1, forward strand.
AGTTGATGGATGATTTTTTAAGACTTCTGATTGAGACTTCTTATAGCACTTCTGGATATTCTTTCAAAGTGTCCTGTTTTTCTGGGTTGTTTGAAAATTATAATAATGTAGCTACAAATATTTTGAACTATGGGTGGTCATGATGGTTTAGTCAATCAAATAGCCTTAGCTACCTTAGTCTTAATATTGTCTGTAACTGGTCATGTGAGCACAAGTAATGTTCCAAAATTGTTCTTAGTACCCTAAGTTTCAATTTCCCCCTCTTATCCCTCATCACATCACATCATCCTTTGAGTGTTTGTAATTAATCAATTAGTCAGAAACTCCACTGTAAATAGCTGGTGTAGGTACACAGTAAAATATACTGCAGATCTTCAGTAGAATCTACTGTAGAATAGATTAACAAAAGAGTCTACTGTAGATTTACAGTAGAATCTACTTTACAACTATAATCATGGCAACTAACATTTTACAGTGTCACTGTTGAATTGTATTATTATTAGATAAGATCAGTGATAGCCGTACAATTGTATTGTATATATATAAATTAAATTATTAGCAATCATAGGGGTCCTAGCAGAAGGAATGCAACGTGCACATGCTAGGTTTAATGCATTTACTTTATTTGGATTGAAACTGTACTGTTTTCCTGAATAAAACACTTTAAAAAGGAAGTTTATCAGTACTGACAGCTTCTGATACCCATGGGACTTTAATGTACGAAGAAACCCAAGCTATTGACTTACCAATTGCCAGGAGAGCAATTACCATCACCACCTTCATTAGCCTCACACGCATCTTGCCCTAGTATTTATAAATAAAAGTGCAAAACTTATAAGCAATATTAACATAGATCTTCCACTTGTTTATTCACAAACCATGAAAAAAATCAAGAAAGATAAGAGACTATTAGAGCCGTTAAACTCAATGGAAGAAATTTGGGATGGTAGGCCTAGGGTGTACAAGAGGAATAAAAGATTTGATAAATCTAGGCATACTTAGAAACCGAAGGCACAAAAACAACAATAACCAAGTCAGAATCTAATATTCTGCAACAAATTGGTACTAGTCAATCCTCTACTCAATTGATGGAGGCTATGATTCAACACATGGCACCCTATTTGGTAAGAAACGGGAAAGAAGGCCTAAAGCAGAAAGCAGCACATTTACCTGCTACAGGTGCCAAGAAAAAGGACATCAGCCCCAAAACCAGTAATGAGGACTGCCACTAAATAAAACGGAAAACTAAAGCCTGCCTATTCACGGCCCTTCATTATCTGCCAGCGGACCATCCTAAGCCACTGAAGAGAGCTCTTAATGTTAACCTACCTTTGGCCCCTCTTCATCTATACATGGCCTCTCGAAACCTATTCGAGGACCCTCCTGACCTATCAGGGCCCTCCTCCATATCCCCTCATCTGTAAGACGAGAACACATTAACCCTTTAAGGATTGATGTCGCTAAACAATGACATTTGTTGTCATGAGGCACCAATGCAGTCCCAGCGAGAACCTCACTGGTGCTGATTGGTGCATCATGCCT